>SOPF01027074.1:15464-37906 GCA_012979155.1 Hypericum perforatum | reverse complement strand
AACATAAATTAATTTTATATTTATTGTTGTTCTCACACATCACATTTCATAACCTTTCAACGTGCAAACTTTGAACCATATATTTTATTTGGCGGTTTGTGTTGAAATTATCACTTATGATAAAAATTAATCAATATATTATCTTAAACTTGACATCGTTTTATGTGTGTGCCATTATTTGTTTTTGTGTTTTTTAATGATTTTTAATGTATATAAATATCTAGATGGTGCTCCTTTGATTTTGATTATTCTTTCAGGTATGGAAGATGAATAGAGAAAATTGTAGTAAGGTACGTGCCTGTAGCTTCACAAATTTAATCCAAATGCATTATACTATATAGTTACCGTCGGTACTATGGAATTGTACAATTCATTTGTCACATTTTAGTTAGTTGCCTCACTTGAAGCAATACAAATACCTTTATGCGATTCCTTTAAGTTAATCATTTACAATATTAAGTTTTACTTTTGCAGGAAGAAAGCTCCAAGTACTATCAATTTCTGTGGAAGCTATTGTATGCTGAATATGCGTTATTTCCATTTATTTAGAGTAATAGTATGCCCATTTTAAACTACCTTCATTGACATATAAATTACTGAAAAGAAATTGACTGATTTTATCAAAAATACTTATTGGTCGTTCGCCTGACCGTTCTTACCAATTTAGTCATGCAAAGTTACTGCAGAATAATTTATTTCTTCATGAACCTGAGTGCTTAGCAAGTTGTACGAAAGGCGGAGGCTTACGACCTCAACGCCGACGACCGGGCGCCGTTGCGACTTTTTATTAGAAATTATTAAACATGATTCGAGTAGTCTTGTTTGGAGCTCATGGTTTAGCGTTTTACAAATATAGAAAAAAATATATTTCAACCGTACTTGCTTCAGCCTATTGATCCTATCGAGTTCGGATCAAAATCGTGCGAGTATCGAACTCGTAAACATATATACTGTAGAAAAAGATTATGAAACAAAGGAAACGCATACCAAACTTTAACATTCGCAGGGTGGTGAAAAAGAGCCATAAAGAAAGCCACCGAACCCTCACTCGGGCTCCGCGAGAAGTACTTGGAGGCCGGTGCGAGCCCGTAGACCCTCGTCTCGGATCTTCCATCTGCCGCGCTCGTCAACGAACACATGAGGAGCGCGATGACGGCCAGGAGCCGGAGCATCGAGTCGAGCCTGGAGGCCAATTTGTGGTTGTTAGGGCTCCCCTCGGGCAGCAGCTGGGAGGCTATCTCTAGGGATGAAAGCTGGGATCCGGATCCGGATCTGGATATGATCCCGAACACGTCGAGATCAACGGCTGTTTCTATGACTCTGGACATCAGGGAGGAGTTCACATATTGGAGTGCGTGGAGGCACGCCTCGTCCTCGGTCATGTCTAGGCTGGTTCGGTTGGAGTTGGCCATTGAAGTGTTGCTGGGGGTACCTCGGTGATATGTCTGTCTATTAAGTTGTTACAGTTTGGAGTTTTTATAGAGAAAATAAGTTTTGCAGTTAGGAGTTATGCATCTCGGTAATTTAGGAGTCACTAAGAAATGAAATGAACCGAACAAATCGATCCGAAAGAATTGGAAACAACAAAGATAAGGAGCACCCGGCCCTAAAAATGGACTTGCATTCAAGGATGAGCACACGGCCCAAAAAAGAAATCAACATTCAAGATCAACGATGGGATCGATCAAGAGACTGTCCCCAAAACCCAACACATATGATAGATCAGAAGATGACAACTCCTGTCTTGGCAGATGGGCGTAAGCGTTCCAGGAGAAAAGGAAAAGGTGGTTGGTAATTCAGTGTTTTAAAAAACACGATCTGACCGGTGGTCCAATCGGTTGGACCACGAATCAGGGTTTAGGGCAGGTCGTTTTATATTAAAAAATGAGTTTGGTCAGACCAGATAATTTCCAGCCCGACCAGACAATTTACCTAGAAAATTTGGTCGGGCCAAACGGTTCGACCAGAAATTTGATATTTTTATATATATTTTTAAATTTTATAAATTATTTACCTATATATCTATGTATATTTCAAAAAATTACTTAAAAATTAAAAGAAAAAAAATTTTGGTTCGACCAGGTTGCCAGTGGGACTGGTTGAAGGGTCGTTTTTGAAAACCCTGGTTGGTATAAGATATCACTTATCTAGAAGCATTTGTTATTAAATGGTTATTTATCTTTAGATCAATTTAATACCATTCAAAATGTTTAGCGTCATTTTTGATATAATGTACTCGTGTAGAGTGGTATGCATTAAGTGCACTCGTGCACTTTTGTTCGTATGGTACCCAATCCGGAAACAAAGTTCAAATTCCCAGCATATTTATATTTTAAAATAAAATTCAAAACTAATAACTGGAGATTCGGTTAGTAAAAAAATTGGGTGGAAGGTGATGTTAATTTTTATTATAAGATCCTGCCAGACTTTGATTAGTTATGCGGTGCAAACTTTGAACCATTTGAGAGTTTGTGTTGAAATTATCACACATGATAAAAATTCATCAATATATTATCTTAAATTTGTCATCGTTTTATGTGTGTGCCATTATTTGTTTTTCTGTTTTTCTTATAATCTTCCTATGTATATAATTATCTAGATGGTGCTCCCAAAAAATATGGTCCATTGATTTTGATCAGGTCTGGAAGATGAATAAAGAAAATTGTACGAGAGGCGGAGGCTTACGACCTCAACGCCGACGACCGGGCGCCGTTACGGCTCCTAGGACGCTGAATGGTAAAATAAGGAGAACAGGAAAAGATAGTTCTTTGTATTATTCTTTGATGCATAAACCCAAGAGAACATGACATTATTTAGCCAATTGCTTACAACATTCTTAATAAGAAACGACTTTGGAATGAGAAATAGGAAATACTGATAGGAAATAACAAACTAGATGGACCTCCAACTGAAATCAAACACGCATAAGAACATACGAAACTAATCGCAGCTCTCAGAAGTCCTGGTTTATTTAAGATTACATAAATTTCACGGTTTTATTTATGCGTATGCTTATTTTTGGAATTCGATAACGCTCCAGATGCCATAAGCCGAACAGGCTACTTCAAATGTTGAAAACCCAGATGCCTTGCATAGTGTTTTAAGTTCTTCCTCGTTCCTTTCTCGTCCCGCGAACTTCAACGTCATGATGTAGTCTATTGATGCGAGAAACCTAGAGGGGAAGCTAGTATCTGGCACTTTTGCAGGTATCATGGATATGATGATAACTTTTCCATTTTCTGGCAGTGCTCTGTGGCAATTTTTCAGTAGCTTCAAGCAATACTCGTCACTCCAATTATGGAGAACATCCTATAACAAAGAAACACAAAATAGGAGTGAAAAAAAATTATTTAAATTTAAATGAGTAAGAAATATGAGTTGGGTGTAATATATAAGTTGTGGAGCGTTGTTACCTTCAACAAGATGGCATCTCCATGGGGGACCTCAACGAACATATCCCCACCAATATTCTTGATATCTAAATTAGTTCAATAAATGAAAGTACAATTTCAACGAAGGCAATGAAGTTGTCTTTGACCCTTTTTGTTATTCTCTACAATGCTTAGAAATAACGATTAATCTAAAATTAGTAATGTAGCTAAAACTTGAAATGACTAAAAAAATGATTTTCACTTAAACTTAACGAGGTTGTTATAAGAGGGTGCAACAAACTCTAAATAGCTATAAAAACTTTGCAAAGTTTTCAAATTTGATCTGGCACAAAGTTTTATTTTTGCTTAAACTTACCAAGGACATTGTTTGGGGGTGCGGCTTGAACAACATGAGGCAGGTCGAAGTTGATCCCGCTAATGGACGGATGCTTGGTAATGATCATATTCAGAATTACGCCGAACCCTCCTCCGACGTCGACCAACGACGCAAGCCCATCGAACCCTCTGTATATTGTTAGTATCTTCGCCATGGTTAGGACTGACATTCCGGTCATTGCATCGTTGAAAGCCTTGTTAAATGTCGGGTCTGTGCGAGCATATTGGAACAGGGTCATCCCATGGGTTTTCTCAAATTGGTCTTCTCCCTTAATTATTGCATCTTTCATATTCGACCTATTAGACAAAAAGAGAAGGCCATAATCATGTGCTCTCATTTATTCATATATCAAGGGGGGAGAGGAGCTATTCTCATTTGCTACCAATCCGTCGGACATAATACGACTAATGTGTAAGAAAGTTTCACATTGCTCCAGATTTGTTACTTTTTAATATTTAAAATATAATATTTATCAAAATTTGAGTTCCCAATGATATATTTTTCCAATAAAAAATGTGTTATTTTTTGTATCGTTTGATTACAAGTTGTAACGATGGAGCAAAATAAAATTCCATAGAATCCATGCAAAAATCCATCACGTATCCATTGCTTTGCAAAATAATTTCACCTTGCAATGTAAACTATCAAAAAGTTACACCAACACCAACAAGTTCAATGTTAAATTCATTGATATAATACTAATGTCAAATTTTAAATTGAGAAGGCATGAATTTATCGAAAACAAGTTCAATGTAAAACAACAACAGCCTGTTTGGAAATTCAAAAAATAACTAGAATCGAATCATTTTTCCTTAGTTTTTAAAAAATTAGTGTGTTTGGAAAATTTTTGATTAAGAAATTGATTTTTTTTTCTATCGTTAAATCAAGATTTGAATTCCCTCTCAAAGTGGTCGAAATTTAAGAATCAAAATAGAATTATTCATGAAATATTAATATTATCCTTCACTTACCTTTTTCTCCTAGTTTTTAAATTGGTAAATTGACTCGCAGTCTGACTGGTCAGAGTGCCAATTACCCACTCCACCGGTCAAAAATTCATAGTCAGAATGGTTACCTAACGAATCGAGAATTTTGAGGTCTGACAGAGTGGTCTGACCAAAAAATATGGTCGGATCAGATGGTTCGACAAAAAAATATTGACTGATTTATTTATTTTTATTTTCTATTTGAGATTAATCGTTCGTATGAATATCTTATTTGGTGTATTTTATAAAAATTGGTATGATTATATGTTATTACTAATTTATTATACAAATTTTTTTATCTATATATCTATATATATTTCAAAAAAATTACAAAAAATAGAATTTTTCTTGATATGAAATTTGGTCCGACCGACTGTCTGACCAGAAATTGCCCAGCCAACCAGGTCGATCTCCGATCCATTTTTGAAAACTATGTTTTTCTCCCCCTTTTGACGCTTTATTCTATTCTCTAACATTTTATTCCCTCTCTCCAGAACTGGGCCATCAATAACTCGTTGAGAAAGGCGGCTGGCGACCATCACAAGTTCCACTCTAGACAAGAGTAGTTGGCTCCGACGACAACAACTCTCACACGCAAGTTCGGCTGTGAAATTAAGTTTTTCCAATTTCTTTTTACTTTTAATTTATTGGATGTGAAATTAAGAGTCACAGAGTTGATGCATAAAAGAAGTATGAAAGTTCTGTGGGTTACAATAGTATTAATGTAAAAATATCAAATCAATTCTTAAGTTAAAATTTTGGCTCCAAATAAGAAAATAGAGAGGTGACTTCATTCCATTCTCATTTAGGATTGAGAATGAATTTTTTTTCCCACAAGATTTGGTTCCAAATAAACTGTAAGGGTTTGCAAGAAGTCTTGAATATATATATATACACAACACTTATCCCATGAAGTAGACTATACTTAGAAATGGTAATGGGATTAGACTTTACTTTGAAAAAAAAAAGTTAAAACTCAGAATTAAAAATGGAATTGAATTAGGACTATTGTGGTTCGAGTTTGGACTGCAAAATTATGATTTTAATTGTTTACAGACTTACAGTTATACTCTTTATTAGAAATTATCAACATGATTCGAGTATTCTTGTTCGAAGCTCATGGTTTAACATTTTACAAATATAGAAAAAAAACATTTCAACCGTACTTGCGTCAGCCTCTTGATCCTGTCGTGTTAAACACATATACTGTAGAAAAGGATTACGAAAAAAAGGAAACACATACCAAACTTCAATATTGGCAGGGTGGTGAAAAAAAGGCATAAAGAAAGCCGCCGAACCCTCACTCGGGCTCCGAGAGAAGTACTTGGAGGCCGGTGCGAGCCCGTAGACTCTCGTCTCCGAGCTCCCATCCACCGCACTCCTCAACGAGCACACGAGGAGCGCGTTAGCGGCTAGGAGTTGGAGCATCAAGTCGAGCCTCGATGCCACCTGGTGGTCGTTAGGGCTCCCCTCGGGCAGCAGCTGGGAGGTTATCTCCAGGGACGAAAGCTGGGATCCGGATCCAAATTTGGATATGATCCCGAACACGTCGAGATCAACGGCTGTTTCTATGACTCTGGACATAAGAGAGTAGTTCACGAATTGGAGTGCGTGAAGGCATGCCTCGTCCTCAGTCATTATGGGGATGGTTTGGTTGGAGTTGGCCATTGGAATGTTGCTTTATACTTTGAGCTATTTAAGTTGGTTTCTTTTGTTTGTTATTCGGGCTCTATGCTGTGTTTAGCATTTTCGTGCTCTTCAATTTATAGAGGTTAGCCCTACTTCTAAAGATGCGTCATTACTTCTGAATTGCTCAAAATAGGATGGTTCACACTAGGAGTACAGTTTGACATCGGCTGGCCATCTATTTCTATTGAACAGCCCATTGGACTATAAGTTATTTGACAATTTGGGACTAAGACGTAAGTCACGTTTATATTGCAACGTGGATAATCGTTCAAAAATTAAGATGATATTTAAGTTAAAGCCTTCTACGAAATTATTATAATTCTTGAAATTTAATTAGATTATCAAGTTATTATATGTAAACAATTATGTTTCAACGGCACGTTTCTGAATAACAATTGCTACTTTTCACGATAAGGAGCTTCATAGCTTTGATCCAGTTAATTGAAACTCCTTACTAAAACAAGTTAAAATCGATAACTGGATTCTAGCATTCAGTGATCAACCCGAAACCGAATATAGAGTAGATCGATAGAAGTTAAAAGTGCTAACTGGATTCTATGTTTTCAATAATCAACTCAATATCTCATAAAAGATAGAACAACGACTTGTCGGTGAGTTGAAAGTTTGGATACATCTGTTCATAGAAATTGTTGAGTGGAAAAATTCATTTATGCACTACAACTGAAATCAAATTACTTGAAGATGCGAGTTTATAAGAGTAAACAAAAGTGGAGGGAAGGATCTGGTATATGTTCTTTATCCGGGCAACGGAAGTTAACAATGGGACAACGACACATAGTTGGGGTTCGACTCATTTGGGCGCTTACGAGAAAAAAAGAAGATGAAATAACAAAGCATTAGTATAAAAAGTCTTAACACGTGATTTACAGGAGTCAAGATATTCAATAATTTTTTTAGTTAACCGTCGTAAATCTCTACAGTATTTATTTTTTTCAATCCCAACTTATCAAAATAAACGCATTTCTAAATTAATGAAATTTTATGGTCTACAGAGTACTAATTTTAAATGGATCGATTTAATTGGTCATTAGTTCCTTAAGGAGAACTACAAAAAAATTAGGATGAAAGAAATTAACCCGTTGGGCTGTTTTATTTGTATGAACTTTCATCCATAAAAATTAGCAAAATTCACTCTTGGGTAGGGGTGAACTTATAACCGCACAAAACCGTCAATGCACCGCACCATATTGCACCACACCGCAAAATTTAAAAATTACGATTTAAAACGGTATCGGTGTGCGGCGCTGGTGCGGCTACGGTTTTTGAAGTATACCGCACCGCATATATTATATATATATATATATATAAATTGTGGTATTGAGTAAAACTATAGATTTATAGCAAATTATTCTAATTTGATTAACTTAGGTAAATTGTAGTTTTAGTTTTGTAAAAGAAATAATCACCATTTATAGATTTGTCCAATCAATTGAAATTTTGATTAATTAGTGTAATAAATATACAAATACAATATATACAAAAAAAATCAACAATGCGGTGTCAAACCGCATCCCACATCGCACCACACCGAAACCGAATATAGAGTAAATCGATAGAAGTTAAAAGTGCTAACTGGATTCTATGTGTTCAATAATCAACTCAATATCTCATAAAAGATAGAACAACGACTTGTCGGTGAGTTGAAAGTTTGGATACATCTGTTCATAGAAATTGTTGAGTGGAAAAATTCATTTATGCACTACAACTGAAATCAAATTACTTGAAGATGCGAGTTTATCAGAGTAAACAAAAGTGGAGGGAAGGATCTGGGGTTCGACTCATTTGGGTGCTTATTCGGTATATATACGGTATATATATATATATATACTCACACACACATACACACACAAAAAACAAGTTGACTTAAATGGATCGATTTAATTGGTCATTAGTTCCTCAAGGAGAACTACAAAAAAATTAGGATGAGAGAAATTAACCCGTTGGGCTGGTTTATTTGTATGAACTTTCATCCATAAAAATTAGCAAAATTCACTCTTGGGTAGGGGTGAGCTTATAACCGCACAAAACCCATACTGCACCGCACCACACTTCAAAATTTAAAAATCACGATTTAAAACGGTATCGGTGTGCGGTTTCACACCGCACCGCTGGTGCGACTACGGTTTTGAAGTATATCGCACCGCAATATATATATATATATATATATATATAAGTTGTGGTATTGAGTAAAACTATAGATTTATACAAAAATTTTCTAATTTGATTAACTTTAGGTAAATTGTAGTTTTAGTTTTGTAAAAAAAATAATCACCATTTATAGATTTGTCCAATTGAAATTTTGATTAATTAGTGTAATATACAATATATAAAAAAAATAACCAATTCGGTGTCAAACCGCATCCCACACCGCACCACACCGATACCACAATATCGTACACCGCACAATACCGCACATTGCACGGTTTGATTTTTTAAAAATAAAAATTGCGATACGGTGCCAAACTTCACCCCGATACCGCAAAACCGCACTGCGCTCACTCCTACTCTTGGGTCCTATTTTTAAATCCGTTACGACATTTAGATGTTAGCCAAACTTTTATTGGTGTGGAGACCACAATTGTCCCTATCCAAACAAATTCGTCTTAGTGATAAAAAATCTGAATTTATTAAAAAATTATTAAATTCAAATATTACAAATAAAAATATTTTTCTAGAAGAGCCGGCACTCGACTCTCGTAGAATTAAAAATAAAAATAAAATTTCTCATGGTCTACGAGAGATGTTCCCATTCGTAGGAGTAATGTTAGAGAGGATCTCTTAGGGGATTTGTATTTAATTTGGGGACATGAATAACATGTATCATGTTTGCATAAGCTTTCATTAATAAATATTTATCTGGTGCACACTTATAAAAATTTAGTATTGGTAAATTACGTTTGGCATTTCCTTTTACTGGATTGGAATAATACAAATTTTACTCACCCACCCTTAAAAACAATTATCCATCCGAAAAATCCCCTCCCTATTTCCCGAAAATTTTCTCTTTACCAACCCACCTTAATTATTGCCATTGTCGTAGACGTGTTAATCAATTGCCGTGTTCACTCAAATGTCCGGGGAAACTTGGTGATGATACTATTTTTGTTGGAATTTTGAGGGAAACAGGCTGGGACCAACTTTATTATGAGTTTTCGTGTCTGACTCACCAACTACCTAACATATTAATATCCGGTAATATTTATACCAATTTGACTTGCATATCACAAGATAATCTCGACAGTGAAACAAGATGAAGTCATAGAAATGCTTCGTGCCCCCAGAAGTCGTGCCCCTCTCTTTTCTTTTCTTACAATGCTTGGATTTTAGATGATCTAGTGAACAGTACCTAAATATTGATTGAAGTTTGATTTAAATGGAAAATTTAAAAAACGGGGGAGGGGGCTAAAATTAAAAAATGTGAGAAGTGATGATGTCAGCGCCTACATCAGCACAACTTATTTTTTTTATTTTGATATTAATTTAATGTCTAAATTCATATTTTTTACTGTTTATTTTTTATTTATTTTTAAATTAATTCAAAATTATTTCTATGCTCTAGAAGAACAACCTTTTATTTTCAAAATTCAATCTCAATTCATTAATTCTAATATGAGATATATAAAATATTTTTCAAATTTACTAATTAAATATATTATCATATTTACCATAAATATTTGAGCTATATAAAATCTTAAATTTTAAAATCTTAAACTTTAAGACCCTAGACCTTAAATCCTAAAATCTCAAATATTAAAACTTAAAATACCAATCCTAAACCCAAACCCTAAAACAAGAAAATCACAAACCTTAAAACTTCAAACCCTCAAACCCTAAAAACCCAAACCTAAAACCTTAAACCCTAAAATTGAGTAGTTATTAAGAAAATACTTTATCTTAAAAAAAATTTTAAACCCTAAAACCTCTAATCTTTAACCCTAAAATCACAAACGCTAAACCTTAAAACCTCAAATCTCGAATCCTAAAATCTTAAATCGTAAACCGAAAACAATAAACTTTAAAACCTTAAATCATAAATCTTAAATAGTAGGCAACTCAATTTGCTACATTAAGTGCAAACTCAAACTCAAATTTTATTTTTTTTCCAGAAAATATTGAACACTTATTTAAATTAATTCGAATTCAATCGAATTTGACCATAATTCAATAATTAATATTTCGAATTCGATTCGTCCTTAAACAAATTGAATATAGTTTACGATTTTTATAAATTCGAATTCGAACTAATTTGATTCGAATTGAACCGAATTTGACAAATGGTCAGGTCTAAGTAGGGTATAATTTACGTTTTGTGTCTTATAGTTGGGTAAATTTCATTTGAGTCATTTGGTTTATTCAAGATTCCGGTAAAATATTGTTCTCGCCTAAATTTTATACCGGTATATACAAAACTTTCAAAAAATTTCTGATTTTAAATTCTGGCAAGGTATATTATTGGTGTGCCAATTAACTTTTTTTAAAAATAATCCCTACAATTTGTCTATTAGAATCGAGAAATGTAACTATAGCACTCTCATGGGAATTTCACGGAAATGTAAAGAAACTCTCAATTGGCTCTTTTTAACTTTGCCTGGCTTGTAAAGAAAATTTACCCTCTTAGCAATGCATGATGGAGTCCGACTGCAAAGGGTTGGTGGCTATACCAATGGTGTTTCCTTCGAGATCGATTTGGCTATGGAGTTTTAAGCTGTCTATATAAAAACATTACTTTTGATTTTATCTTTGTGTAACCTAAATTATGTTCTTAGATCAACTTTTTTTTAAAGCCCGGAATTGGGGTGGCAAATGATCGGATCGAGTTTGACTACAATTCTGTCTTGATACGGATTGTTATGAGTTAAGAAGCAAGAATAGGAAGAATGGGAGTACCTTGAAGTATAGTATTGTTGGTGAATTATAAGCTTATCCGAGCTCCGCAATTGCGAAAGCTTTATTGAAAAAGGTGTTTTTCCAGGTAATCGTGTAACTATGATTCCAATTTTATAATCTATGGTTGAGGTTCAAATGTCAGTTAAAATCTCTAAAATGTAAAATATATATATATATATATATATTATTAGAAGATTTAATAATAAATGAGCGTGACAAAGAACAAAACTATCCGAAAAAATGGGAAACACAAGATCTAAGGATGTGACTCAATCTGGAATAGTCCAGTTCCTGCCCAGAACAAAAAAACTAAAAGTTGATGAAACTCCCCGAAAAAAAATTGTATTAAATTTAGAATATTTATATTTTTAGTAATTCAAATTCAAAACGAATAGTCCAGAGTACCGGTTAGTAAAAAGAAGCGGTTGGATGGTGATATTAATTTTTATTATCCGGATTCAGTCAAACTTGAATTAATAATCACCTCCTTCAAAGGACGTCATTACCTTGTGCCAAATGATTTTATTTAAAAAGTGTAAATACGTACATCAAATACGCCAGCATAAGACGCGCGCGTCAAACTCTACAATCCAAACTCCTAATAACACGGTTCATACAAAAAAATTTGTATTAATTATTATTTTGGTTTAATAAAAAAATCTAGCTTGGATAAATATAATAAATACTTAACACAAGAAGTCATGCGTGTCCTAAATCTAGAAGCAGGACCGTCGCATCTAAAGAAGATGGACCCTATCAGGGAAAGCAAAAAACAATGTAAGCCCAGAAAACACAGGGAAGCAAAAGAAACGGATGGGCCGAACTTGGGAAGATATTTGAAGATAAAAGCCCAACTTCGACCATAAGGAGAAGAAACATGAAAGGCCTGACACCGGAGGACATTTGGAGCAGAATTCTGGTACAAAAACTTGATTAAAGAGAAACAATTCTTGCTAGTCTGGGACGGGAGGCTATATGTGCTTACCAATACTTACGAGTTTAATGCTAAATATAATATACTATCTAGTAGCATATGTTATTTTGATACATGTATTTTAGCCATTTTCAGGAGTTGTTAATTTGGCCCCGTGGGACCTCGGCCCAACAGAAGCGAGAATGTTCAGCCCAAGCACCCGGACTATCCGTAACACCGCTCTCGGGGCGCTCTCGCTCCTATATTTTTTTTTATCCACGTCAGTTTCGTCCTTACACACAGTTTGATATTTGTAGTTGTGTTCTTGTCTCGACCTCCTTTTATGTCCACCTCAATTCTAATTTCTTTTTTAATATAATTAATTATATTAAAAATTCGAATGTAATTATGAACTAATTAAAAATGTTAAAATTAGTTTCAAAAGATACAAATTACACAATTAACTACGAATACCAAATTTTTGTCAAATATGCAGAATTAAATTATTTTTTAGAACGATATGAACTTCTCTATTACAAATTTGTATTTCACTCGTCATAAAATTTGATAGCGATTTGATGCGTTGAGTAGATAATTCATAGTTTGCAACGTTGTTGTTGGGTCTATCATTACGAAATTCGTCTGGATATGCATGCAGATATCCATCTCGTTCATCTTACACTATTCTATATGCAATACGGGATATCCTATCATAATTTTCCCAATTGTCCACAGAAGATATGTATTTTTTTATGAATGCAAAACGAGATTGAAGAACTCCATATGCTACGTCCATATTCTTTATATATCTCTTTTGACATTCAACGAATATCTTATACTTCAGAATTGATGGAGTTATAATTGACTTAACAAAGATAATCCATTATGGATATATCTTATTAGTGAGAAAATATGTTATCTCTCTACGCATGTCATTGATAGTGTAGTTCATTTTTGGTTCTCTACCTTCTAATATATCAGTAAAATAATAGACCTTTATACTATATTGATATAATTACATGTACCAAGTGTACCAAAAAAGTATGTTATATTCATAGGTCATATGAAGTAACTATATTCAATATGATTGTTGTCTTCCTACTTCTTTTAGAAAATTGTCTAGTTTATGCGATTGAATGATTTTCTTATTCCCGATACATGCAATCATTCTATCATGCCTGAAAATCTATGTTTTTTCCTGACATGGAGTAGTCTTGCCTAATTTTGTTCATTGAATTTTTTAGATATTTCTCTCCAAAGTAAGATGTCACGCCTTTTCCATTGTTGTAGATTAAGTAATTCTCAAGTATTTTTTGACATCAGGTGTTTTCCTATAGATAAAAGAAGGGGATTTAAGAAAGAGAATTCTATGTATTATTATTTGATGCATAAATCCTATGGGACCATAACATTATATAATCAAAGACTTGCAAAGAATTAAAAATATTCTTCATAGGACACTACCAACGAATTAAAAATATTCTTAGTAGGATACTACTTTGGAATGAGAAATACTAAAGGAAAAGATACTAACAGTAATAGAAAATAACAAACAAGACAAATCTCTAATTGAAATCAAATACTCATAACAACATGAGAAACTAGCTTAGCTCTTATAAGTCCGGACTTATTTGAGATCACATAAATTTAACTATTTTGTGTATGCAGGTGCTTATTTACGAAATTCGACAACACTCCAAATGCCATAAGCCGAGCATGCTACTTGAAATGTTGAAAACCCAGATGCCTTGCAGAGTGTTTTAAGTTCTTCCTCATTTCTTTCGCTTCCGGTGTACTTCATCATCATGATGTAGTCGATTGAAGCAAGATACCTGGAAGAGAAGCTTGAATCTGGCACTTTTTTAGGTATCATGGTTATGATGATCACCTTTCCATCTTCTGGAAGTGCTCTGTGGCAGTTTTTCAGAAGCTTCAAGCAATGCTCGTCGCTCCAGTTATGAAGGATATCCTATAACAAATGGACACCAAATATTAGGATCTGAATCAGATGAGAGGAGAAAACATAATATTCAAGTTCGAAGTCAGTAAGAAATGCGAGTCCAGTAGTACCTTCAATAAGATGGCATCTCCATGGGGGATCTCAACGAACATATCCCCTCCAATATGCTTGATACCTGAATTAATCCATGCATGAAATTACATTTTCAATGAAGACACTAATACTTTTTGAGAGGGCCGAAAAGTATTTATGATATTTGTTATTCTCTACAATGTTTAAAAGTAACAACTAATCTAAAATCTCTATGTTGTAGCCGAAACTCTATATAGCTACAACAGATCAATTTTCACTTATACTTTTCGAGGTTATTTTGAGAGGGTGAGACAAACTCGAAATAACTACAAAAGCTTTGCAAAGTTTTCAAATTCGACCTCGCATGAAGTTCAATTTTTTGCTTGAACATACCAAGTTCATTGTTTGGGGGTGCGGCTTGAACAACATGAGGCAAGTCGAAGTTGATCCCGGTAATGGATGGATGCTTGGTGATGATCATACTCAGAATTCTACCAGACCCTCCTCCCACGTCGACCAACGATGCGAGCCCGTCGAACCCTCGGTATAACTTCAGTATCTTCGTCATGGTTAAGGCTGCCATTCCGGCCATTGCTTCGTTGAAAGACTTGTTTAGTGTCGGATCCATGCGAGCGTATTGGTACGAGGTCATCCCATGGATCTTCTCAAATCGGTCTCCTCCCTCAATTATTGCATCCTTCATATTCGACCTATTTGACAAAAATTAAAAGACCATAATTACTGTACTCTCATTTATTTATAATATATTAAGCCTATTCTCAAAATAGCAGAGAAAACAAACTTCAGTACAGTATTTGACTATTTGCAGGAAGGATGAATCACTCCCTGAAAAAGAATCTATTGATACTCTTCCGATTTTTCGATTAGAATACAACTATTGTGTAACATAATTTTCACATTGCTCCCAAAAAAAAAATCGATTTATTCATGTTATATTCACTAGTTCATGAAGGAGTTCAAGAACACTTCAAGCTCAACGTCTGTTTCTACGATTCACGCGTCATCTCGTCCATGAAGGGGTTGGTTTGGTTGCAGTTGGCCGCCATTGTAGTAGTGTTGTTTACCTCTGTGATATGTCTGTCTATTTAAGATGGTTCCACTAGTTACGGTTCGGGATTTTTATCAACAAAATAGGTTTTGTAATTGGGTGCTTTTCTATGTGTTGAGAATTTATTAATGAGAATTAGTCAAATTGTAAGTTAAAATTTTACGAATATAAAAATATTATTAGTATAGTGACTAAGAAATGACATAAACCGAACAAATCCAACGAGAAAAGGAAACTGTTGTTGGTATAGATTATGTCTCAGATATCACCACATAGAAGCATTTGTTATTCAGAAACTGCCCTAAAAATTATTCGGTCAATTTTTCTTGTCCGGATTCAGCAATCGATTGATTATGTGACTCAAGTCAAAGTCGAATACCCTTTTCAAAGGACGTCATACCTTAATCAAATTGGTTTGATACGACAGCATAAGATGCGCACATCAAAGCCACTAGAATCCAAGGTCCTACTTTTGAGACCAAAATCCATCATCCATGGGCTACCAATGCATTAATTGCTCGACAGAATAGTTGTAAGATTTCAATGTAGATTATTAAAAATCTAAACCAAACACATACGCAACGTTTGAGAGATAAATTGATCTAGTAACTAACGAGTTCTATTTATAATAGACTCATTTCTTGAAATCTGGACTTTCAAATACATTACGTCAAATCATGTGAAATTCTGAATATTTTTTCCCATATAAATCAAGATGGATCTGAATATAGTAGAATTTATGAGTAAGGTCAAGATATATCGAGACATATATATTCTATCGAGACATATACATGCATTTCAAATTAGACTCATATCTCAGTCTATGCACAAGAGACTCGTAGCCCGTAGGGTAAAATAATAACCAAGGATGTTGATGGTTAGAGTATTGATAAAATTTTATTTATATTTTAGTTTGAAAAATTGAATTGATATCATATTTTCGACTTTTAAAAAATTTCAATATTAGAATACATATTTTTATTCTCAGAGTCCGTAGAGTCGACGAGATCATACATGATTTGACTTTTGAATTAAATATAATATATTTTTAACACAATTTTAATTTTATATATATAATTTAACTAAATCATAATATATAGAAAAAATTATTATGAAATATCTAGTATATCAATAAAGAAAATTAACAAAGTCAATTTCATATAGCATATTTAAAAATATATTATATTCTATAAGTAAATAATAATAATAATAATAATAATAATAATAATTTTAATAATTTGAATTAAGGTCTAGGTAGCCTAGAGTCTAAAATAGATCTCGTTTTTTTAGGGTAAAATGATAAGAGTATGGAAAAAATTCATAGGATCCATATTTTACCCTAGATTTTACATCTAAATGTAGACTCGTGTCATCTTATTATAAACTCAATCAAAATTAATAGATCCTTAACTTATGCAATAAGAATATTCAAAGTGTTGGATATTCTATTATTACAAATCACTGGATCACGTATTCTAAAACCATGGTCATACGATATTTCCAGCCATAATTTGTGGGTGACGGCTAAAATCTAGACGATTGAATTTTATAAATCTATACGACTCCCCCAAGAGATATAATTTATTGACAAAGGTTGAAACTTAAAATCTCAAATAAGGGAATATGAACTTAACTATATTAATAAAAAATATTTAGATCCATGACATTATTCTATTTTCACTAAAAAAGTTTGGAATTCGAATTTTCTAACACGCAACAATATATTTGTTAGTAAATTTTACCACATTTAAAAATTATAATTCCTTACAACATGGATTTTTCGACAAGGTAGTACCATGATACCTGACTGTTTAAAAAAAACAAAAGTATACGAATGGGTTTGCCAGAAATCCGATTCTCGTCTTTGTTACCAAATTCATGGATTGGACCTTGGATTTGTACTTCTAATTTACGGAAACCCAAACACCTGAATATAACTTGTAGGATTGTAGCATTTCTGAAGAGTCTAAATTCCAGAAAGAAAAAAAAAAACTAGTTATTGTGGAAAAAATTGCGTTACAAAGGAAAACGCATACCAAATTTTAGCAGTGCAAGGATGGTGATAATGGGTCATCAAGGCAGTCACCGACCCCTCGCCCAGGTTCCGAGTGAAGTACTTGGAGGCAGGTGCGAGCCCGTAGACTCGTGTCTCTGAGCTCCCATCCACTGCGCTCCTCGACGAACACGTGAGGAGCGCGTGAGCGGCTAGGAGTCGGAGCATTGAGTCGAGCCTCGATGCCACCTGGTGGTCGTTAGGGCTTCCCTCGGGCAGTAGCTGGGAGGCTATTTCTAGGGAAGAAAGCTGGGATCCGAATCCGGATTTGGATATGATCCCGAACACGTCGAGATCAACGGCTGTTTCTATGACTCTGGACATAAGGGAGGCGTTCACGTATTGGAGTGCGTGGAGGCACGCCTCATCCTCGGTCATTATGGGGCTGCTTTGGTTGGAGTTTGCCATTGGAATGTTGTTGGACACTTTTGAGCTATCTGAACAATTTAATTGAGTGTATGCCGCTACGTTTTTATTAGAGAAATAGGCATTATATAGCCCTGCAAGTACAAGCCGTGTGATACACGGAAGCTACTAACTAGGAAAAGCAAAAACAGGAACGTAATAATCTAGATATGGAAAAAGATAATATGGACGTAACAACCGCGATCTTCTACACTCCCCCTCAAGTTGGCGCATGGAGGTTCGTAATGCCCAACTTGCCAAGAAGAGAATGAAAACGTTGACGTCCCAATGCTTTGGTAAAGATATCCGCGAGTTGTCCAGCGCTATCGATCTTGCGAGGAGCAATTTCATGGGACTGCACACGCTCGCGGACAAAGTAACAGTCCATTTCGACATGTTTGGTACGCTCATGATATACAGGATTCTCCGCGATGTACAAAGCAGCCTGATTGTCACAATATAGTGTAGTAGGGGTAGTCTGGGTGGCATGGAGCTCGTGATAAAGCCAGCGTAACCAAATGAGTTCGCTTACAGTCGCAGCCATTGCCCTGTACTCAGCTTCAGCAGAAGATCGGGCGACAACCGACTGCTTCTTTGTTCTCCACGAGATAGGTGCGCCTCCAAACAGTATAAAATAACCTGTCCGTGACCTTCTAGTCATGGGACAACCACCCCAATCAGCATCGCAGTAAGCTAATAAGGTCGGCTTACCAACGGAAGGAAGAAAGATGCCTTGTCCGGGTGATTGTTTGAGATAGCAGAGGACCCGATTCGCTGCATCAACATGGGCTTGTTGGGGCTTGGTCACGAACTGACTTAAGATGCTGACGACATATGCAATATCTGGTCGAGTGACCGTTAAGTAAAGAAGTCGACCAACTAAGCGCCTATAGCGACTGCCATCCACGGATGCTGCATTCAGATCATCTGTTAAGTGATGGTTTTGTTCAATTGGAAAGGCAGATGGTCGTCCTCCCAGCTTCCCGCTATCTTTCAAGATATCCAAGGTGTATTTCCGTTAGCTTAGAACAAGACCATCAACTGACCTCGTGGCCTCGATCCCGAGAAAGTACTTAAGATTACCAAGGTCCTTGATACCAAACCTGGAATTTAGATAAGCTGTGACTTCCCTTATCTTCTCAGACATGTTGCCGGCAAGGATAACGTCATCCACATAGATTAAGGCAAACACAAGAATAGGCTCCTTGGCATAGCAAAATAAGGACGTATCAGAATGACACTGAGTAAAACCAACGCCGAGTAGTGCTTCGGTAAACTTATGATACCAATTACGCGAAGCTTGGCGTAGGCCATATAGTGATTTTCGAAGGCGACAAACTCGCAAATCCTCTATGGCCGAGTAGCCCAATGGTAATTTCATGTAGACAGCTTCCTGCAAATCGCCATGTAGGAAGGCGTTGTTTACATCCAACTGTGTTATGAACCAATTTCATTGAACAGCAAGCGCTAGCAAACAGCGTACAGTCACCACCTTTGCAACTGGTGCGAAGGTGTCATGAAAATCGATGCCTTCTACATGTGTATAGCCCTTCGCGACCAAACGTGCTTTGTAGCGCTCAATCTCACCGTTGGGCTTGTATTTAATTTTATACACCCATTTTGAGTCTATGGCCTTCTTTCCTGGTGGTAGGTACTCTAGTGTCCAGGTTCCATTAGATTCAAGGGCTTGTAACTCCTTATTCATTGCCTCTCGCCATTCAGCCTGTTTAACTGCCTGAAAGTAAGTTTTTGGCTCATCACGATGTGTGATGGCAGCAAGAAAGGCTTTGTGTGTGTCAGAAAACTTTGAATACGAAACAAAATGAGTAAGAGGATAGACTACCGAGTTCCCAGATGATGGAGGGGCAGAACGCGTGTGGTCGATGGAGGGTGGCATGGATGTTTCATATTCTTGCAAGTGTCGAGGGATTTGCTTAGATCGCGTGCTGCGCCTCAAATCTAATGTGCCTTCTGTTGGAATCGGCTGCTCCATGAGTAATGGAGGTTCTTCCTCTAATTGTTCCAAAACAGGGGCCTCTTGTGCACATTGCTCCTGTGATTGGTCCAAAATCGGAGCTTCTTGTGGGCTATCATAGATTGGCGAGACACTAGAGTTGATTAACTCCGAATAAGTTGGTAGTGAAACACCCTTTATAGAAACATCTTGAAAAGGGTAAGTGTTTTCCATAAAGGTCACGTCCCGGGTATGATAAATACGCCTGTCTTGAAGGTCATACACTCGGTATCCTTTCTGACCTTCAGGATATCCAACGAAAACACATCGCCTACTTCGCTCTTGGAATTTATCCCGAAATACTGGAGGTACATGTGCGTACACGAGACAGCCAAATGATCGTAGATGTGCATAAGTAGGCTCCTTACCGAAAAGAATTTCATACGGTGTCTTATCTTTACTGCCGTAGATGGTAATCTGTTGATCAGGTAAACAGCCGTTAACACACTTTCTCCCCAAAAATAAGTTGGTAGGGCCGAATGAAAAAGTAGTGCTCTCGCTGTCTCCAGTATATGACGATGTTTACGCTCAACCACGCCATTTTGTTGAGGCGTATATGGGCAGGAGGTTTGTAAAAGTATGCCCTTTTCCTTATAATAGTCCATTAGTCCTTGTGACTTGAACTCCAGGCCATTGTCTGTTCGAATCTTCTGTACTCTTTTCCCAAACTAGTTTTCAACCATATTGCAGAACATTATTAGAAATCTTGCAACTTGAGATTTTTGACTCATCAGATAGACCCATACATCACGGCTATAATCATCGACAATAGATAGGAAATAACGTGCCCCAGAAATTGAAGTTGTCTTATAGGGCCCCCAAATATCACAATGGATTAGAGCAAAGCAAGATTCGGTCTTTATTGAGCTACTTGGAAAAGAAAGTCGGGTTTGCTTGGCCCGTAAACACGCATCACATAAGTATTTGCTACTTAAATCTGTCATCTTACATAAATGTTGCAAATGACTCAACTTCTCAAATGACGGATGTCCCAACCTCGCATGCCAGATAGTAGCCGAACTGGTCTTGTTCACATGCATGGCCACCCTCACATCAGAAGCTGGCTTTATTAGATATAGACCACCGCGAAGTCTACCCACTCCAATCAGGGTCCTCGAAAGTCGGTCCTGCATTACACATAGGTTCGTATCAAAAGTTAGCACACAATTTGCATCTTCAGCCAATCGTCGAACAGATATGAGATTGCATTGAAAAGAAGGTATATATAAAACATTCTTCAAGATAATTTTCTCAGAAAGTTTCACTGTTCCAATTCCTTCAACAGAAACGTTGGCACCAGTTGGAATTCGCACTGGTGCATTCACAGTTTTTCTTATGGTTCCTGAAAACAAGTTAGTATTGCAAGCAATATGTTCAATCGCGCCCGAATCGATGATCCAGGAAGATTGTTCCATAATCATACCAGCCATGTGCACTTCGGGATTTGGAACATATTCAGGCATTGTATTCGTGTCACCTCCCTGCTTTAGAATCTGTAAAAGGCGAGAATACTGATCAGCCGAAAGACCAGGAATTGGGCTCATCTCCTGCCCGACTTGTGCTGCTCGTGGTTGTTGCTTTCGGACGGTTGAGGTACCAGTTGCAGCTCTCTCTTTCCACCAGTCTGGATATCCGACCAATTCAAAACATTGACCTTTGGTATGACCTGTTTTCTGACAATAATCACACCTTGGTTTCTTATCTCTCCCAGTCTTCTTCGCTGTCGAGTCATTATCTGTTCGGTTGACGTGTCTCGCTTGGAAAGCAGCTGCTTCCACCATCGGTTGTCTCATAGCTGCGATGTTTCTTGTTTGTTCATCTTCGAGAATCAAATGATAGGCCTCGCCCAAGCTAGGTGGAGGTTTGGTGCTTAAAATTTGAGACTTTACTGTCCCATACATATCATCAAGTCCCATTAAAAAAACGTAGAGCTGTTCTTGATCTCGTGCTGCTGCGTATTTTGATTTCGCATCGCAGGTGCAACACGCCATGGGTGAGATCGACTCTATTTCGTCCCAAAGTGACTTTAGCTTAGAGAAGTACGCTGAGACGGTCATCTTCTCTTGATGTAACAACGATACCGAACGTCGCAGATCATACGCCCTTGGTGCGCTGCTTTTGCCAAATCTTTCTTTAAGGTCATCCCAAACTTCTCGCACGGTTTTTGCATACCGAATGCTGCCTCGGACTTCCTTGTCAATTGCTATAGCCAACCAGCCTTTGATCATAGCATCGCAACGTAGACAAGTGTTGTACTCCGTCGCTGTTGTCTCCGGTTTGACGATGGTTCCATCGACAAAACCCAATTTGTTTTTCGCCAATAGGAAGTTGGTCATCTCGCCAACCCAATCAGCATAGTTCCTTTCATTGAGCAGTTCGCTCACGTTCACCTGACCCGGGTTGTCGGAAGGATGCAAAAAGTATGGTGACGACATGTCGTTGGCCGATCCATTGCCGTTTCTTGCCATCGTGCTTTGTTGGTGGGTTAGTTTCTTGGCGGCGGGTAAGTGGGCTTATTTTAGGGTGGAGCTAAAAAGCAGAATCCTGCTCTGATACCATGAACAATTTAATTGAGTGTATGCCGCTACGTTTTTATTAGAGAAAT
>SOPF01027073.1:0-90888 GCA_012979155.1 Hypericum perforatum | reverse complement strand
GTCGGGAAAATCGTTTTGAATCCAGTCGTCTCTGTTGAAGTACACAGCTGAGCGACATCAGGAAGATTGACTTGGTAAGCATACTTAGACCTCGAGTTGGGCTACGAAAGTTTGCCAGATTGTAGAGGACCTCTTGTGGTTTCCAGAATGGTATCTTATGTGTGTTTTGGTTGAAGGGTTTGGGCTGTACGCTTTGTTGAAATTTGGAACAGTGGGCTGTGTTCAGTTTGAAGGTGTTGAAGCTAAAGGCTTGGTAAGTGGTTTCTTTGCAAGATTCAGTTGCTATGTGAATTCTGAGTTGTTGAGGATGTATTGGAGAAGTCTTGCGAAGTGTTGTTTAAGGTGGTTGTGATCGGAGTTTGAGTTATTTGCATTGTCGTTGAGGATGGAAGTGTTGAACGGTACAAGTATCGTTGTTTCGTTGCTATGAGTTGTTGGCAGCATTTTGATTTCGGAAAGGTTGAGGTTAACCTCGTTTTGGTAATTTGGATATATGAACAGAGTTTCTGCAAGGTGTGGGAGGGAAGGAGAATCGGTTTGGAGATTGAATGTGGATTGCATCGGTTGCGATATCAGTGATCGTTGGGTCTTCGTTGAGTAAGCGGATAGACCATGACAACTTTGGTTGTGTTAGTTAGATGCATGTTACCAATCTTGACTTATGTGCGTCTCATGCATATGTTGTCGATTATGATATGAGATTGTGCATATGTGATTCGTTGAGAATATGTGATCGATGTGTGATAGATGTGATGTTTGTGAACAGCCGGCTAGATCGCTAGCTCGAGGCTGAGTTGTGTGATTGATATATCCACGTGAGATGGATTGTGGACCGTTGGGTCATGTGTTTGATTCGAAATATGTTTTGTGAGAGAAATGAACAGGCTTTCCCATACTAACAGGGGATGTTAGTCTATGAGCTCATAGGTCGGGGATATCGCTAGTTTACGCAAGTAAGCTAGTTCTTGTGTTTGTGTGGATGGAGATTCGTTTAGGCCTTTTGGATATCCCCTAGCAGTCAGAGGAAGTGGCCTTTCAAAACCTGTTCATCGCTCTAATGTGTGTGTGCGTTGAATTTATCGCTCTATGTGAACGTGGCTCCATATGTTTATATTTGCGTTATCGTTAAATTGTGAAGCATATGATCATCATGCATGTCGAATTCAGTTGTGTCGAGCATGGTTAAGTTCTGTGGCACATATATCTCAAACATAACTAATATGTTATGTTCTATCTCTTACTAAGTGTTTCCCGACACTTACCCCCTTACAAAATCTATCTCAGGTTCCGGGGTGCCATAGTCGCATTTGATTCTGGAGTCCGTGTTTCGAGCCCGTCTCTTCCATTCGAGGGCTACGTTTTTGAGGTCTCCAGTCTAGTGCTATCTTCATATATTCAGTTAGACGCTCCGTAGTGGTCTTGAGATATTGATCCTTGTTTCTGCTTTTGGATTATCTTCGGAGATGTTTTATGCATATGTACGATGATGGTTTGTGTACCATCTTTACTTATGTTATATATTCCGCATTTGGTTCAATGTGAGTTTTGATGGATTGCATGTGAAGTTGTGAGGCTTGCTAGGTTGCACATTTGTGATGTTTGTCGTGTGGTCTAGCACCGGTCACCGACCTTCGCGCGGGTCGTGACATTCGTGATCCATATTTCTCGCCCTCGCAACTTCCATCTCGTCCATGCATTCGTGCGTCTAGCCCGATCATCCTCCGAGACACCATAACTAGCTTAAAAAAACAAGCAAACATAATGAAAAATGATAAAAACAACTAAAGCACACGAAGAACGAAAACTAACACTAAGACAACTAAAACGTTACTAAACTAACCTAAAACACTAAGAACAACCTACTCATGAGTGCCTAAAACACTCATTCGTTGTGTTTATTTCTTAGGATCTTTTTAGACTTTTTAGGATGTTTTAGTCGTTTTCTTGTCGTCTTGCTTTAGTTTTTTGTTCTTTGTGATTTTGAGTGAGTTTATGCTTTCTTATTATGTTTTTGTGTTTTTAGGAGCTTATTCTTGGGCTTTAGGAGGAAGCGTGGTCGACGGAGCTAAGGCATGGGCGAAATCAAGGTCGTAAAAGCAAGAGGTGTAAGTCTGATGGACATGGCGCGCGCCATAGGATGTTGGCGCACGCCATTGATGCTCGAGGCTCGAACGACAGACGCGAACGACCAGACTCAAACGACACAGACGCGAACGACCGAATGTTTGAAGAACTGGCGCGTGCCAGAGGCACGAGTGGCGCGCGCCAGTGACAGACAATGACTGAATTTGGTCATCCCACTTGCTCAAACTGAAGGGAAACATGTGGGGAAGCCAAGACACTCGGGGATTAACTTCTTGTGAGGGTGGCAGACACTTGAGGAAGTCATTGGAGGAGTAGTTAGGATATTAGAATTAAAAACTAATTATCTTAGCTTTTGACTTTTGACTTTTGTAATTTTTTGGTAATTTTGGTAAAGGAGATAGCAGAGAGAAGAGACACACGAAAATAGACAGAAAAAAATAGACACTCTCTCTCTCTCTCTGCCATGGAGGTGAGGAAAGGAAGAAGAAAGCTTCCTTGAACTTTGTTAGCTTTCTTCTCTTTACTCTTCATTTTGTTTTTAAATGTTAAGTATGTTGTTCTTATTTATATTTGAGTTTCCATCAAGTATGTGTGAGTAGTTGATTTTGTGAGTTTAGGACCTAAAAAACTAACATGTAATCAGTTAATTCAAGGGGTGAAAAATGCATGTGAATATGTTCTAGTTAATGGACTTAAGGCTTAATTATGGATTTGCTAAGATTTCGATCACACTAGTTTTTGTCATTGACAACGATTTAGACTAGTTGGCTGTGGTAAAATCTAAGTAGATAACCATAACTATGAACTTAGCTAAAACTTGAGACCGAAAGGAGAGGGAATTAGCTTAAAAGTTATCTAGATGACTAGGTGCTTAATTAATGAGAAATCTACTTAAGTACTCAGTTATCCACTGAGTGATACTCATAATTTGTTCTTAGCTTAGTTTGAATCAATTAGTGGGGTCGAAAGAACATCTAATTGGTTTAAGTTTAGCTAATGTTCAACTTAGACAAATCTAGCGCGAAGGTGTAGGTTTGTTGCTCTTGGAACACTCGGATCATATACGAACTTAATAAACCCCCTGAGTTGATTGATTTCATGTGTTTGACTGGTTCTGAACTCACTTTTAGTTAAATTTGCTAAATCAGATTGTAAGTTGTTTGTTTTGAACTTTTGAAGACTTTTCACTTTTTTCAACACTTTGGTCTTTAATTTAGAAGTTGTTAGTGTTATAAGTCAACCAATCTTCATAATTTACCCCTAAACAAGTTCAAAAACCAAGTACGAAGCCTAGAAACTCGTTTCCCTGAGGATCGACATTACCGGACTTGCTCAGTGCTACTGCTGTTGAACAGTGGCGCACGCCAGAAGTATTTGCGCGCGCCATTGTTTTTGCTAAAGAACACTGGCGCACGCCAGAAGTATTTGCGCGCGCCATTGCAGACCAAACTCTGGTCCGCACCTGGCTTGACACATTTGGAGCACGCCAAACGCACTAGTGGCGCGTGCCGAAGGGGGGCAGGATACAAAAAGAAAGAAAATCTTCAAGCACAAATCAACAGCACACTTCGGACAAGCACAAAAGGAAATCCGCATTCGAGGAACTACTGAAAGAAGTGAATCACCTACGAAAATGACACGAATAATGAGTGTTTACGACACTCATCACACCCCCACACTTAAATCTTTGCTTATCCCCAAGCAAAAACTCAAAATGTGGACAACCTAAACAAAAATCAAAAGAACAAACAAACACATAAAAAGGTAAAGACAAGGCATGAAATGATCTAGACTTAACTCCCCTCAAAAACATCAACTCGTATCAAAATAAAATTATAAACTAAGTTAGTTCATCGATCCAAGGCAAAAAGCACAATAAACTAGTAGGCATCTCAACACTCAATTGTTTAATAAAGTGTTAACTCTATGTAAAAGACACTAGAAGGTTGAACTCACGAGGATAAAGAAGTGTTTCACTCATATAATCAATGTAGTCAACTTCCTATCACTCGCATATAAGTCAGTGTACTCAAAGCATCATACGTCCTACTCGGCGTTATCTAAAAGTTACGACGGTCATCAGTGATCGGGGGTCTTCTTTTGCTCCCTCTTCCTCCTCCCAACTTCCTCCTTCCTCTTCCTCCCTCTTCCTCCTCCCAACTTCTCCTCGGATGCAAAAAATGACATGAAAATCTTCAATCACTCTATTGCTCTTCTTTTTCCAACCTCCGATTCCATCCATTAAAAAACCCAATCGGATATCCAATTAAAAAATGCCCAGAAGACCATACTTGGAAATCCAATCAAAAACCCAATTGGATATCCATTTGGAATCAAACGCCCAGAAGACCATACTTGGAAATCCAATTAAAAACCCTTCCCCTTTTAAATTTCACTCTTGTTCCAGATTTGTAGATATCCCGATAGTGAGAACGAAGAGATAGGATGGTGTGGGTCTTGTGGAGGACAAAATCGAGGACAAAAAGCATAAGGGCAGAGGCTACCCCGTGACCTCAGTGGGAGTGATGACCCCGGCGAAGCCTGGGTCACCGGAGGAAAATGAAAATAATTCCCCGGTATCAGTGTCGAGGTGGTGGAGATGACGGCGGGGGTTGATTTCCCGGTAAGGCGAGTAACGACGTGTTTGGTTTCCTAATAAAAGAAGGCACCTTCGTTCTTCTGGCCAGAAAGCTCATCGTCGACTTCTTAGATCCAGGTTAGGGCACGGGTCGCCCGAGTTTTGCCATCACTATGGCTTCATCGGATTCTTCTTCGTTGCTTGATTTGTCCTCTATAAGTTCGTTTTCCATATGTGTCCCCATGAATAGGGTGACGGCGATTGACGGTTTGAGGAAAAGGAGTAGGATAAGGCATCATCGTTACATTTGGTTTTGAGTCCTGGAAAAGCCATCATGAAGAAGAAGATGTGGAGGAAGCATGTTTGGATTATCTTGGTGTTGGACTTGGTAATTTGTTTGGTTTTGTTTGATGAAATTAACACAGTCCTGCCTCTTTGAAGGTGTTTCTGTTTGAGAGGAGGAAGAGGTGTAGAGAAGAAGATGTGTTTTGGTTTCTGTTTTTTCAGACTGTTTGTTTTTTTTTGTTTTTTAGTATAAGGGTATAATAGTCATTTTCCGTGCCTCCTCGCTGGAGAATATCTCCGATTCCGGCATGAGAGGCTGATTCGTACAATTTTGCCATACAGGAGGAGTTTTTTAATCGATTTTAGAAAAGCAGGGGGGCGAGCGTTAAATACCCCAAACCCGAAGGGGCCAGATGTAATTTACCCTTTATTTTTTGACAAGCCGGTAAGTCGTTTGTACTTTATGTAAAGCCAGAGTTTTGTTTTACCCTCGTAATTGAATATAGTCTGGACTGGACTTCATAGGCCAATGATGTAGATTTAATTTAAGTATTGTTATTTCATTTCCCTTTTCTAATTCTACCCTTGCTGCTACCAGACCTGAGGTAGTTTTATTTTTATATAACCATGATAAGAAACTAAAGAAATATGATTGTTACGGATTCAGCCGCCACTTCTATAAGATTTCTTTTATGGTAAACTTCATGGAAACTGAGAGAGATTGTGTCATGGAAAAATGAGAGCTCAAAATTATGACTATGCTAGTACTTTGGTCGGTATACAATGATGATTTTTCGCCTATATTAGGATTCTCAAATCTTTCTATCCATGACTTTGGAGTTGCACTTTTTTTCTTCATTATATTTCTTTTCACATTTGACCTTTAACTACTCACTTCAGGTAATATAACCAAAACGTATAAACTTGCTTTGAGCTCGGATGATTCCATTTTTTTAACTGCAAATAACTGGATCACTTGGTTGCTTAATTAAATAAATAGTTGTGGGGTAGCCTGACATCCTATTTCTTCCTCAGATTTGCAAATCCAAGTTGAAGCCACTTTACTTGGTTGCACTACAAAGAAAAAAACATAGTTTCACATCATTCGTGGAGGTACCTCACCGACTGAGCACTTTGCTGAACCTTTTTCGGTGCCAAAGAGATCAAGATCAAGGATTAATCAGGTCTTCAATGTCAATCTTTAAGAAGGTCCAATTAGGCTGCTTAAAAGTTGAATCGAGGACTTCCACCTTGTTTATGCGTGTGTTAATTTCTTCTCTCTTTCTTTGGTTATTTTATGCTTTTGTATTTTTCCATATGAAGGATTTAAAGCGCGATTAACGCATAATCGCGCGTTAATCCTCCGTACAAATTAACAAACTAATACGTCAATTAAAACGACGCTTACTTGTTGTAGCGTGCTCCCGAAGGACCGTTGCGACGAGGTCTTGCTACCGGTCGGTTCACGATCACGAACGGATCGGATACGTGAACTTTTTTCCACGAATGGCCTCGCATAGCATAATCTGAGACCTACTGGGACTAAACCGAAATTTGTCCCTCTGAGTGTGTGGATGTATATGGCCGAATTACAAGCTGGTCACCAGCTTCTTTCTTCCTTTTATAGTGAAATCCATGCC
The DNA here is from genome assembly GCA_012979155.1 of Hypericum perforatum. Classification (NCBI taxonomy): domain Eukaryota; kingdom Viridiplantae; phylum Streptophyta; class Magnoliopsida; order Malpighiales; family Hypericaceae; genus Hypericum; species Hypericum perforatum. The sequence goes on along the minus strand of SOPF01027073.1, from coordinate 84,300 downwards.
TTGCCACCTCATCCCATAGGATGACTAAGCAACACATGGCAAAGCTACATTTAGTAGCTTTGCTTACTCACTTAAAGGTTGCTGGGTCAACTTGTTGGACCTCTCAAATGGGCTTGTCCATTAATTTGGACAATAATGGGTGACTAAAACCCAAAGTCCATCATCTCCCACTCACACATTATTGACCATAGTCAACAAAGTCTCAGATATTTACTTAGCAAGGATTTCGTGCGACCAGCATACATCGAGTGTGGATAGCTAAACTCAAGAGCACTCACAATGGCCACATGAATTGTAGCATCTCGATATCCTCATTACGTATCGTATGCCTTATCCTAGGCCTCATCTCATATCCTATTGTTATCATATGTGATTTCAAACAATTTGTTCGCGTTCACTATTGCATTACACATAACACAATAGGTGCACCAGAACTACGAATCTCTGGAATATGATCGATGAAGAACCTTCTCCTTTATAAGTATTTCTTCCATTATGATAATGCCTGCTTTTCTAGTCAGCCTTGCCAGGTCGAATTATGAATCATGACCTTTTCATAGACTTTCTAAGCTAGCAGCACAAAATCATACTTCCGAAATACGTTAAGGATCATAAGGATAGAGTCTCCGAAAAACAAGTTTTCGAAATTGGTCTCACACTAGGGAAACAGAAATCACTCTATGATTTCCCATCCATTGGTCGACTAAGCAAACATGGTACTATCCACGTCCTATGATGTTTATTCCTTCGAAAAGGAGCGCATGTGATACACAAATTAACATCATACTAGAGCATCAGCCTCGCTGTTTTACAGATCAACGGCCTTAGTTTACATAAAACTGCTCCAGGCTATCAAGACAGATTAATGATAAGTTCCACTTATTTCTTATCACTCAGATTTACAAAAAATCCTATGCAGCAACAATGCTAGCATTCACAAATCTTGCACTTTTAATAAGAACTTATCTTGTAGTTAAGCAAGACAGCATCAACATTTTAGAACAGACACTCGATGTAATGATGTTCATAAAATTGCCTCATCTCAACAAGGAATCAACACATTAACTCCCACTGAGGTAAACACCCGTGTGAGTGGGCTATTTTTCTGTCTCACATGCATTCATAAATGTTAATCAAAATAACATTCACAATTGTATTACTGATATAGTATCAAATTCTATTGAATAACAGATTCAATAGACACTATTTGAGCAAGAAACAACTTATTCACAAATTCTGGGACCTATGATATTTCTCAAAACATCATAAGGTACTACCTAAGATCTGCCATCATATCTCACATAGATATATGCTTCATGCTTACTTCTTCACATATAACAACTAAACATAACATATGTTTATTGGTTCATCTGGGATAGCTTTGGATAAATGGTTGAAGACTTTCTTTAACCAGTTTATTTATTGCATAATGGTTACAAAAACCACAAATTCAGTTCTTATAACTGATTAGGAGATAGACACAAGTCTATTAATAGCTACTCCATGAGATAGCTTCTCCTAATGGTAAATAAATATATCCAAATGTGAATATTCATATATTCACATCTTATGCCAAAATAGCATTAGCTTAACCTATGATGACAGGTCTTAACCAAAATGATTGTACTGCAATCATTTCCAAGTACTTTATAATTTTCTTGACCAAAAAGTCAATGTGCTATGTTTGGATTACCATAATCCACAACATTTGCTTAAAGGACATCCATCACATCGTTTAGCTTATGAGAAATATCTAGATACAAGTCTTTATTCTAGAATATGACCTTTTTAACTACTAGAGCACATAAGACTATTATCATCACTTTTAAATCGTTAAACTCAAACGATTTCTCGAAATCTTAACTTCGAGTAGTAATGAATTTTTCTAATATCTTTAAATTTCAAAGTTGGCCGTAAACCACACTTTAATTTTCTAAAGATATTTCTAGTCAATTTCGACTACATATATCACTCATATATGACGACAAACCTTTTCAAAACATATAGTATTGTTAACACAATACTCATCAATTAATTCGAAAAAATATACGACATATTCATATTATGATCGAATTAAGAAATGACGAGTTTAACACTGACTTGTAAATAGATTGAGGCTACTTCACAAACTCCATGTTTGGTATCTCAATCTATGGATACAACCCTCTGGTCAAACCATATGGGTTTTTCCATCAAATTCTCCACTGAGAAATGCAGTCATTACATCCATTGGATGTAGCTCTAGATCAGGTAAGTCATTATAGCCAAAACTAACCCAACAATCAGAAATCTCACAACAATTGAGAATGACTCCTCATAGTCAACTCTTTCATGTTATGTGATACTACTGAAAGTCAAGCAAGACTATTTATGCTTAATCTTGAGAATTCATTAATTCTCAAAATGTGCCCCTATAGACAGGTCAACATCAAACTAGTTCTCAAACATAGTTTGATCTTATCTATTCGTTCATTGTATTGACTAATTCATTCTTACTGAGAACTGACACAGCATCCAGAATCATCTTATGTTCATTCTCATCTTATAGGATTTGCTAAAAGAAGTATCACTTGTATCTTTATACAAGAGAACATTTTTCATACTTTCAACATTTAGTCGTTGGCATGAAAAAACTTATTCTTTTAGCTATATGAATTTTTAGTTTTGATAAATATCTCACATATCTATCGTAACAAGAATTCATATCCTACAGAAGTTTTATTCTAAACTCCCACTGAAGTTTAGAATCCTACTCCTACTAAGCCATAGATCTCACATACTCCCACTGAGATGTAGATCATTGGGATCATGAACTTCCAGATCAACTAGAGGTGGTAAATTATTATTTTCCTCCTCCAAAAAATCCTCCCACTCGGAAGGAGTGATCCAGATGATCTTAACTTATCAGTTTCATACAAGGTGGGTCATAACTCACCTATATCAATTTTGAAAAACTCAATTTTCAAAAATATCATGTGGTTCAAATGATCACTTTTCCATTTGATTTGATCACTTTCGAATATTTATCAACTTATTTGATACTTGTAAGTATTTCACAAAGACATTCTTTGTAAGATACTCACGCAAATAGACGCAAGTTGATCTACTCTCACAGTCTTGATCACATACTTCAGAATGAATTTAATACAATTGATGAATAAATTTAGTTATTTTGAGAATAGATCTCATAACTATTTTTCTATTCTAGATGTGTTCACATGTAGGTAAATTCGGTCTTCACCAAATTACCTTTTAGTCCTACCTTAGTTGGACAATCATATGTTCGAGACTAATATAGTCCATTCTAGAATAACATAACTTGACATCAACTCCAGACGTTAAGTTATGATCGCAGAAAAATAATTACAATGTAGATCACATAGATCAACATTCAAAATGAGAATCTATTTACTAATAACTATCATAAATAAAGACTTATCCAGAATTCTACTCAATATATTGTACTCAACTATCTAACAGAAACTAAGAGCCTTTTAAACTTGAACGAACATGGAGTATATAACATGTCATGTAGAAGCAAAATTTACTGACACAATCTGTTTGTATCAATTCTTTCAACTCCTACTCATGTATATAAACTAATATTGATGGATCTTACTCCAATCAATGCTTATTTGGATTCAACAAAGATTTCACATATCTTTGTCACATGGCCTGTCTCAACTGAATCAATCACTTAATTGACATTCAGTTTGAAGAATAGATCTAGAAAAATTTAATCCACTCACAAGTGAACTAAGTAATTGTCTTGGCAATGCAACTTATCGCAAAATGCCATATCTTCAGACAGTTAAAATATTTCTTCTCAGAAATATTAGACCTTTAAATCCTCCTACCCACAAAACTTTTCTTTTGGGTTTAGTTCGTTTAGTTCTTACTCTTTTGTTTCATAACTATTCCATTTACCTCAAACAATTTCGGTCAACCTTGTTATTGCTCCCACTGGAACAAACTCAAGTCACATACACTTTAGGATGGACTTTGACTGCTAAGAGACAATTCTCTTTAAGCTTAAGGTGACAACACATATGATATGCCGTAATGTTAACAACATACATTTTGGCCATTCATATGATCAAAACTTGTAGGCATGGAATAATTATTATGCTTTAACGTTTAAGCATATAACCAGCCTTAGCTAGGTTGTTGATCACATTAAACATCTTACACAAGACATTATCGTCAAGCAATCAACTCATAAATTGAGCACATTCTCATAATAGACCACAATCATAATCATAGTCTATAGAACCTAGTGTTCTATCAGCACATAGCTATTCATATAGCTTTAAAGAAAATTATGAAAGATACATTGTATGCAAAGAATTACATCAATAATACAAAATAATTTACTATACGTTATAACTCCGAATGATTAAAGTCCTTGACTATCTCAGATTTGAAGTAGGTCACGAGTATGTTTCCCCTCACAACTCCGAGAGGTAATCTCAAACCCTAATCATTTTAAGTTCTTTGATAGTAAATACAAGTGGATCTTTCTCATGGTAATAATCATGTTATTAAATAAACAATTTATTTAATCAAGATAACATATATCTACATGATAAATAACCATGAAAAATAACACAAAGTTCTAAACACACATGTTTAAGAACTTTCAACAAGACTTAACAAAAATTTAAATGATTTACGCAAAAATAGGAGGAGCTAAAAAATTACATGACTTGGATTAGCACGGATCCAATGATCCAAAGGCACAAGGATAAGGGAATTCGCAATCATATTCCCAAATTGAAAAGTGACGTACACATCGTCAACTTTACAATTTCATTTGAGCATTGAAAGAAAATTTTCACAAAAAATTCTCTTCATGCTCAATTATTCAAGTAGACGCTACAAAATGCCTTTAAACGTGCCATGTCCAAAAATAGAAAATTTTCATAATTTTCTCATCTTCGTCAACACTAGAAGATGTTTCAACATTTTTGCGCCAATACTCTACAGTCATTACTTCCAGCTCAGACACACATATGTATCCTATTGTGAACAGAAGTCAAGTTTACTTTCATTAACTTCATGCAATTCTTATATTCCTATAACCAGATATGACACATCAATATCTAGTCACTTGTGTTGCGTCTAATCACAACACGTGCTAAACGTAAAGCACTCAGGAATATTCTCAAAAAGATATCATCGTAAACTTGCAACACAATGCAAAAGTCTCAGGATAAATACTCGTATTTTTCCCAAGCTGTGATCAAAAAATTTAATTTTCGATCAAAAAACGATAATGTCTTATACTAAGAATTTGTTCACAATCGAGCTATAATACGTAATCAATAAGTCATGTTAATTCACATATTTTTATCGGTACATATACCTCAAAAAATATTTTTCCGGACTTATCGGAAAAAATTAGGTTTGTTGAAAATTATCTTAATAATTTTCTAAACCAAACTTAATTAAAAGATTGACACAAAATCTTTTATGTAATTGAATAACATCTAATGTCATTCAATAAAACTCAATTCAATTTTGAAGTCCATAAGACTCAAAATCAAACTTAATTAAAAAATAAACATATTTTTTAATATTAAATGACTTATGTCTAACTTATAAACAATTTAGTCAATTTGATATCCAAAATTAAGTACAAAACCTAATTTTGAATAACTTAAAAATATATTTTAAAACAAATCTAAAATATATTTAAGTTCTTAAAATTATAAAAATAACTTTTAAAAACTTAATTTAGAAATTAATCTGTAATTTTTAAAATTTTAATTGAATAAAAACTGATTTTATTCAACCAAAATACCAAAATTCCATCCAAATATCCAATTTTGACTCAAAGTCAAAATTGAACCAAAATCGGGTTGGTCGAATTATTAAACCAGTCCAACTCGACCGGCTCAATTAAAATCGACCCGGGGTATAAATAATTCGCAAAAAATCGTGAATTTACCGTTATACCCCTCTCATTTCTTCTCCCCTTTCCTCTTCTTTCTCTCTCTCTCTTTCTCTCCTCGTGAAGGAAAAAGAACCGCCGACCACCCCTTTGACATCTCCCTAACGGCGGCAACCCATCGACCGAGGCCGGTCGCGTTTGACTCGGCGTGACCTCCTAGTCACGACCGTACCAGAAAAATGGACCGTCAAGCTGTCGTTCGCCGTCGCTTCGATCTTCTCCAATTCACCGTTTTGAAATAGAGAACCATCGTTCTCGCTCTACCGGCGACCAAATCGGAGACAACGACAACGAAAACGATGTCGGGAACACACTGTGGAGTCGATTCCGAACGATTTCATATCTCGAAATGCTCGGAAATGGCCGGATTGATTGAGAGTGAGATTTGGGGAAAAATCGGGATTCTAGGGTTCATGCGGATGTTCAAAATTGGCAAATTACAGAAAAATCCCAAGAGGTTCACGCGTTCGCAGTCCGAGGACAAGCCACAGTATCCACGAAAAACAAACTTTAATTCAGTACCAAAGTTCTCGCGCGTGCGGGAAAAAGGACAAATCCTTCACCCGAGCGAAAATCAAATTTCAATCCAGTCCCCAGGTTGTAAATTTAATTACAAATAAGGGCAACAGAATACAATTTTCACCAAATTTCACATTGAACACAATTTCGGGATCAAATATTCACAATTAAATTTGATTCCACACATAATAAAACGACCAGAACAATACCTAAGCTTGCTCTGATACCAATTGAAGGATTTAAAGCGCGATTAACGCATAATCGCGCGTTAATCCTCCGTACAAATTAATAAACTAATACGTCAATTAAAACGACGCTTACTTGTTGTAGCGTGCTTCCGAAGGACCGTTGCGACGAGGTCTTGCTACCGGTCGGTTCACGATCACGAACGGATCGGATACGTGAACTTTTTTCCACGAATGGTCTCGCATAGCATAATCTGAGACCTACTGGGACTAAACCGAAATTTGTCCCTCTGAGTGTGTGGATGTATATGGCCGAATTACAAGCTGGTCACCAGCTTCTTTCTTCCTTTTATAGTGAAATCCATGCCTTGCCACCTCATCCCATAGGATGACTAAGCAACACATGGCAAAGCTACATTTAGTAGCTTTGCTTACTCACTTAAAGGTTGCTGGGTCAACTTGTTGGACCTCTCAAATGGGCTTGTCCATTAATTTGGACAATAATGGGTGACTAAAACCCAAAGTCCATCACCATAGTTGTTCCTGTAAATGTGTAGGGAAAGATTATTATTCAAGTTTAGTTGTAACTTGGGCCTAGAGATATATTTAGCTCATTTTGTTCAACGTCTTCTGAAATATAGGCAGTGTATCAGTCTTACTTATCATGATGCCTTCTTGCTAATGCTTGCTTGCTGCATTCTGATGCTTTCTGAAATATATTCAGTGTATCAAGCTTACTTATTATGATGCCTTCTTACTGCATCATTAAACAATCTAATGCTTTTATTATCTTCCAATGACGGCTCTGGAGAAGCCGAAACAGAAAATCAACGTTCAGTAAGCATAAAGTTGCTCGTAATGCATCAAGAGCAGGCAAAAGAGAGGGGAAGAAATTAAGGAAGGAATAGAAAATCACCCAAGTGAGCAGTTAAATGGCCAATTCCTTCATTTGCTCTTTGCAAAATTCAAAGACATAATCTCTTTGATGCAACCACCAGATTAATTTCGAAAAGATCCACTTGAAATATAGGTGTTGCAAAGATCTAAGAGAAATATGGACTTTTTTAAGTATCAATTGCTAATTGTTGGTGTCTTCCGTCTATGTACAGAGTGCAAATGATACCTTATTACACCTCTCAACTACTCTTGGAAAAAAAAAGTCACGGAGATGTTCACGAAATTATTAAACGGGCCAAAACCACCGGGTATGTTGCTCAGTTTTTGAAGACCATGAAGGATCGTTGGACTTCTCGTAGAAAGTACTGGGAATTAGCAGCACCAACTGCTGCAGCAGAAGTGCTTGTACCACATAGGGCTGCCTTAGTTGCAGCGGCTGGTGACTTCAAAGAAGCAGAAAAAGAATTCGCTCCGGAAACATCTCGGTCCTCCTCGTTGATCGTATCGAGCATCTTCGACGTCCTCTGCCTCATAACAGAGATGTACTGTGGTGGAGCGACCTCTGTGACGAATCTCGCAAGGCGGGAGCTGGCCATCGTCTTCTACAGTATTTAGCAGTTTCTTTCAAAGGGTACGTTTTGTTTATGAGTAGGAACTGAACTTGCAGAGGGAGAGATATATAATGGCAAGATGACGCTTCAACTGGGCGACCAGTCACCTTCATGTCCACTTCAAAGATGTAATAATGTTTGTTGGATAGTTCCGCCTACTGCTTTTTGTATTAATTGCAGGAGTTGGCAGTTTGCTTAATACCCTTTTGGATTTTCTGTTTGTGGGTCCCAATTAGGTCTATACGTGGACAACTGGACATAGCTCCAATAATGCACTTTGTGTGGTCTCACTGTTAGAAAGCCTATGGGTTTGCCATTTGTACGGTCCTTGTTATTGCAGAAGAGATAGGTCTTCTTTCTAACTCCAAGCACTTTCTGCTTTCGAAGTTTGGCTTGACGTGTTTTTATCGACTGATTATTATTGGAGCAAGAAGCAGGTCCTTCTACAGGATTCGTGTATTTGTTTCGAATATAGTGTTAATATTACGGTGAATACTTCCACTTGAAGAAATTGAAAGGGATATTTTATTCACTAAAACTTGATTACAAATTAATAGGCCTAGTTGTTAGCTGTGATAGATCAGGCTGGATATATCTATTAATACACAGGAACAGGAAAATATGAACAGAAGTTCCCCAAGAGACCATTCTTGATATAAGGTGGAGCTTCCAACCTTGAATAATAATGGTAGAATGATGATCATCATTATGCGACCTCCAAATCTTCAATGTAATAACTATTCTTCAACATTCTCTTTCAAGTTACGTGTGATAATATCTTGAACACCTAACTTGGATAGATGATACTCAAAAAGTACACTTCTTATAGACTTGATAAATAGGAAAAATTAGGCTAAAGTCCTTCTACTTTGGTGATTCAACTGTTTTGGTCCTTGCAGTTCTAAAACTACTCTTTAAATCCCTACTATACACAATAACCGAATTTTTTAGTCCCTAAAAGTCAACATAAACTTTTTTATGACCATTGTACCCTTCGTTTAACTCAAAACCAAACCCAAATAAATTAACTCTAACCAAACCAAACCAAACCAACCATAACCAAACCAAACCAACCAACTCTCTCTCTTTGTCTCTCCTTCCTCTATTCTCTACCGTAAATCGCCATCCTCTATCGGAAAAAGAACAACGACCATCTCTCACCGTAAATCGCCATCCTCAGGCTGACCCGAAGTAGCTGTCGGTGTAGAGAACAAGCACCCATGTTCTGGAGTGCCTCTTCCTTCATCCACTTCCACTCGTAATACCGGCCCAACAAGCATGAGTGTTCCTGTACGAGTGGTTCCCGTACATATACCACCAGTACGAGTGGTTCTTCTCCAGCGGGGAGGGCAGCGAATTCTCGGTCCTGCCTCCTCCATCACCTCTCCTCCTCTGCGGCGGGCCATCTTGATAACTCTGAGGTACACCTATCAGTTCTCGATTTACTTGAGAACACCGCCTCTGCCTGCCTCTCCTTCGCCCGCCTCCGATCTGACATTTTAGGGTTTGTTATTTCTACCGAATTCCAGAATTAACTGTTTGATTGGATTGGTTGGTTAGGATGCTTCCAAGTTCAGATATGGTATCGTTGCTGCCCAATCGGGAAGATGGACTTGATGGTGTTGGCGATGACGATGCGAGGAAATCATAACCCAGATAGAGGCCCCACCGCCTTCTCTTTACGCAACCGAGCTCATTTCTAATGGACATCAACGGACAAGAAACAAGGGAAGAACATCATTGTAAAAGTGGGAACTGCTACCGCCCCCAATCCCTCACCGGCATCGCTGCTCAATGCAATTTCGTTGATACAAGTTACTTGATTCGTTCTGTCTTTATGTACAATGCAATCTTCTGGACCCATTTATTTTTAGATCTATTGTATTATTTATCAATGTCCCATTTTATGCCTGGTTTGATTTTGCATTTTTTGTCTCTACTTGGTGTTCTTTTCGTTCAATTTGATGTTGCTGGGTTTGGAATTGGTTGAAGATTAAATATTCTTCTTGGGTCATTGCATTGTTCACGGGCGAGGATGAAAAAGAGTTTTTGGAGAAGTGGAGGAAGAAGAAGGGTTTTACTATTTGGATCAGTTGGATTCAACATGATTTGGTTTGGTTTATTTAGGTTTGGGTTAGTTTTTCAAAACAAGGGTATAATGGTCATAAAAAAATTTATGTTAACTTTTAGGGACTAAAAAACTCAATTATTTTGTATAGTAGGGATTCAAAGAGTAGTTTTAGAATAGCAAGGACCAAAATGGTTGAATCACCTTTAGCCTAATTTTCCCTAATAAATATTTGGGCAAATTACCCTCTAATTCCTAGACTTAACATAATTCTCCTATCGGATCCCTCATTTCTCATCAATGAGTAATCCATCCCTGTTTTATGAGAAAATATTTGTCTAGGGTCCCCACCGACTAAATCAGCCTCTTTTTTTAATTTTTTTGACATGTGAAATGACTTTTTTATCTTTCACAAAAGACAAAAGAGTCATTATTTTTGTCTTTTTGTGAAAGGGTAAAATAGTCATTTCACATGTTAAAAAATAAAAAAATGGGTTCTGAAGTCAACCAGAGACCCCAGACCAATATTTTTTCAAAATATAGGGACGACTAAATCATTTATGAGAAAGAAGGGATCCAATAGGAGAATTTGATTAAGACTAGGGCTAGGGGGTAATATGCCCATATATCTATTGTTTACTCTTTTCTTGGAGTATATGGAGTTGCAATGATTCCTTCTTAAACTTTGTCTCTCACGAAGTGACAATCAATTTCGATGTGTTTTATTCTTTCATAAAAGACCCAATTAGCAACAATATAGATAGTCGCTATGTTATCGCAGTAGAGATTCATAAGGCACTGGATTGAGAATTTCAACTCTTGATCAAATTCCGAACCTAGACAAGCTCATTAGCAGTTGATGCCATCACTCGATATTCAGACTCAATGCTTGATCTATACACAATGCGTTGTTTCTTTGATCTCAAAATTATGGGATTGTTGCTTATAAATACGTAATAGCATGTAGTTGACCTCTGGTTGTCATCTTTTTCTCCCAGTGGCATCTGCAAAAGCATACACATTTAAATTATTATTTATCTACATTAGAATTTCTTTTCCACGACATCTTTTTTCAGTATTCCAGAATATGATCCATATTATCTAGATGAAATGTCCTTAGCTTATGCATAGCTTGGTTTATGACACTAACAATGTAACCTATATTTGGTCTCGTAATAGTTAGGTACATTAATCTTTCAACTGTTCTGTGAAATTGATAAACATTTTCCAGAAGATGTCATTTTAAGTTAGATATACAAAAATTAGGTATCATTGGAGTACGAAAAGGTTTGAATCCAAGCTTCTTAGTATCTTTCAGCAATTCAAGAGTATATTTTTTTTGGTTTGAAAACATACTTTTAGAGGAGTAGGCAAATTCAACACCAAGAAAATATGTTACTTTTCACAAATCTTTGATATCGAATCTGTTATGTAAGTCTTGCTAGACTCTATCTATGAGTTGATTATTATCACCAGTGATTAGAGTATCGTCTACATAGACCAAGATGATGACTTTACCTTCTTCCTTAACAGACACAAAAATACTTGAATTTGAATAAACTTTGAAAATTTTAAATCAACATTGCCAAACCTTGTATACGAGGCCCATGGAGAAGTAATGCTTGGATGTTGCTTATCTAATTAGGAGGTAAATTTAGATAATCTCTTCTTCTAAAACACCCTATAAAAGGTACTTTTTACATCAATATGCTCCATTCTCCATCTCTGATTAACAACAATTGAAACCAATATTCTAAGTATATGCATTTTGGCAATATGGGCGAATGTTTCCTTATAATCAACACTAGTATTTGAGTTAAATCTTTTGCTACTAATTTTACCTTATGTCTTTATATTGTCGTCCGCATTATGTTTAATGTTAAACATCTATTTAATATTAATAACATTCTTGTCTTTGAGTAAATCAACAATATCTCAAGTTATATTTCTTTCTAAAATAGCATCTTCATAATTTTTTGGTTCATGGTTATTATTCAAACAACCTATGAAAGCTTTATGTTTTGGTTGAATCTTCCCATAACTCATATAATCCCCTATAGGATAAAGATCAATATAAATTTTAAAGTCCTTTAACTTGCTCTTTTAAACTTTAGTCCTAGATGATTTTCTAAGAGGAATGCTATCATATGATGTATTTCTATTCTGTAGATTAAATTTAACATCAGTAATATCAAGGTTGTTAAGATTAAGAATCATACCTAATTAGTGATCATTATTAATACTCAATTAGTGATCATTAGTATCATGATATCTTTCCCTATCTTCTGAATTTTCTTTATATGTAATAGTTGTAATTATAGAATCTACATCAGTTATACTTACAAATTTGCAATAGATGCACCTGTAGAGGTATAGCTTATTGCCCAAAGCAATAATTGGTAAAATAGGCATTGGTCAAGTCTGATACAAATCAAATCTCTCCCACTGACCAATATACTCTGAATTTCTCATGAAGTAAGCTTGATCTTCAAATGAAATGAATGTTCCTAGACACAAATCTCTTTCCAACAGCTGGGTTGAAATACTTATACAACTTCTAAGTGTTCAAGTATCCTAAAAATACACACTTAATTGCTCTCTTATCCAGTTTATCTCATTTTTCAACAGACAAAATGAATAAAATAACAAGGGGAAATTAGGCTAAGGTCCCTCTAGTTTGGTAAATCAACGGGTTTGGTCTTTACTGTTCAAAAAGTACTCTTTGAGTCCTACTATTCATAATAATCGAACTTTTTAGTCCCTAAAAGTCAACATATTTTTTTACTGACATTTATACACTTCTTTTAAAAAATCAACCCAGACCCAAACCCAAACCTAAACCCAAATACAAATAAACCAAATCCTAAACCCAAACCCAAAACAAATTATCTCAAATCAAACCGATCTAAATCTACCGCCAGAAACGGTTACGACCCCTCTATGGAGAACCCTAACTCGTACGTCCACTCTAACAATGCCAAACTCGTTACCCTCATCGAGACCTACAAAGCCGCAAATCCTCAGCTGGCCATCGTCTGGACTTCGTTGAGCTTCGTCTACGGGCTCAACGATAAGGTACCAATCTCGGAGTCTTACCATACCAACTAGCTAGCTTTGCTTTACGTTGTGATGAAGAAGGCCAGGGAGGAGATTATGCATACGTTTAACCATATCGACGAGCTCTCCATCACCGAGCTCAGGTTTTTCACCATGTGTGAACCCTCTTTGCGTGAAGTCTTCAAGTTTCCCTCGCTAATTAAAGGGGTAAGGAATGCAAAATCTTCAATGGAACATGACTAAACCCAAGTTTTGAAGGTTGAAGAAGACCTCGTTGAGGATGATGAAACTCTCTCTCATCGTTGAGGATGAACTTGATTGAGTCTCTCGGCTTTAATTGAGATCCAACCAGTTCATTGTTAAACTATTCCAACTAACCTTGAATTGCGTTTGAGATTATTTGAATTTTTTCAAGCTTTTAAGTTTAATTATTGTTGTGTTTTCTCTTATGCTTGAGTTTTCACTTGTGATTGTTGACCGATGATCCCTTGAAGATGAATACGTCGCCAGTGATGGTATTGATGCTTGTGGGGATTTGATTAAATTGGTTTTGGTTAGTTTTGTTGGATTCGATTTGGTTTATGGTTAATTTTTTTATTTTGGTTTTGGTTTGATTTGGTTTATTTGAATTTGGGTTTGGGTTAATTTTTCAATGAAGGGTATAAAGGTCACATAAAAAATTTTGGTTGACTTTTAGGGACCAAACATCTATGTTTTTAAGTTTTTATGGACCCAAAGAGTAGTTTTTAAACAGTAAGGACTGAACCCGTTGAATCCCCAAAGTACAGGGACCTTAGCCTAATTTTCCCAAATAACAATGACCAAGCACATGCAAATATGAAATATTTGGCTTCTTATTTTGCATAGTTTTAAGATGAGTAAGACTTTTGATTTTGTTGCTAGGGAGTCTATTTATCAAGTAGCATGCAGTAAAGATAGCATCACTCCAATACTTCTTTTTAAATTCATTTTGAACATCATTGATCTCACTACATTGAGTAAGTGACAATTTTTTGTGTGCAGCCACCCCATTTTGTTGGAGAGAATAAAAAAAAATTGTCTAATGAATGATACCAAGTTCCTTTCGGTATTCTTGAATCTTCCCATATATTTAGTTATATTATCTATTTGAAATTTTTTTCTTATTAAACTGATTTTGGATCAGCTTATTAAATTCTTTCAACACATATTGAATACTTCATTTTTTTGCTTTAACAAAAAAAAACTAGGTGCATCTATTATGATGATATATGAACATTACAAAGTCGTGAAAGCCATCATAGGACATCATTAGAGTAGATTAAACATCAGAATGAACGAGATGAAATACTTCATTATAAATAGAATCTGATATTTCAAATGGAATCTTGCAATTCTTTGCATATTAACAACTCTCACATTTTATTTTTAAGTCGGTCGATTGAGAAAATAGTTTAACTAAAATATTTGAACTAGGATGTTCCAACCTACTGTGCCATAAAGCTTCTAAGTTTATTATTAGTCATATTTTCATTAGTACTATCAATAATTTAATAATCACATGTACTATGAGAATGTGCAATCAATATAAAAGCCTGAAAGAGTTAAGATTGATTTACCTTCGCAGAGTGGCTTAGAGGAGTTTGGCTTAGTAGCTTCTTTGATCTTCAAATGTTGGAGAAGTTTTTGAGCTAACTCGTCCATACAGGAGCCACCAGTTGTAGTAGTGAATGCATTGGTAAAAGTTTGTAAAATGATGATATTATTAATTGAATTATGTTAATTACACAAGTTATAAACTATATAATATATAGAGTAAAAGTAAAACATCTAGAAAAACTAACTACAAAAAGAATCATTTACATATGGTGATTGAATATCACATAATCTGTAGAATTATAGACAATCTACAAAATTGTAGACATTCAGACATCACTCTTCAAGCTCAGCAAGTTCTATGATTCGTGTGTACAATGAATCTTTCTTTTTTGAGTAATCTCATGAGCTAGCAAGGATCATGGATCATCAGTTAGTTGAACCAAATCATCCAGAATCAAAGAGATATTGCATCTCAGAATTATGCAATAATCAACTATAGAATTTTTGGGTAGGATGTTCAATAAGAAAATCTTGATGAATCTGATTCTCGTAGTTTTGATTCTTCACCTATAGATGAGCCTTCTAACTTGATCCATCCATTCTTTTCAACACACTCCCTCAATTTTCGGGTGAGAATAAGTTGATCATCCCAAAGTTTCCCATTATGAACTTGAATTACACAGGTTGTAGGGCTTTTGTGAAAAAGTCTACAATCTGCATTTTTGTGTTTAGATATATAGTCACAATTTCTTTACTTTGAATATTTTATTTGATAAAGTAACAATCTATGTCGATATGTTTAGTCCTTTGATGAAATACTAAATTTGCTACAATGTGGACAACAATTTAATTATAGAAAAAGTACACATAAGTACCTTGTGGTTTGGCCTGTTCCAAAAAAAGATCGTGTGGTTTTTTTCATCCAAATTTAGTACTTGTAGTTTTATGTTGGGGATAGCTTTAATTATGAGATAAATGAGCTTACTAACTAATCTGTAAAACAATTTGGCATCTACAATTTTGTCACCTTTAGTCAATAAGAATTTTGTACCATAGTCTACATGATAACTTGTAGGTTTAATTGAGCTTCTTCATATCTTATAGCAGGTCTAAAACATATTTTCCTTGACACATAAAGACACCTTTACTAGAATAAGTCAACTCAATTCCAAGAACGTATTTTAGTTTTCCTAAGTTTTCAATATCAAATCTTCCTTTTAGAAAAGCTTTTAGTCAGTCTATGAGTTAAGTGTTATTGCCTGTGATAATTATATCATGAATACAGATACATACTATAACCTTTTCTGATCCATGATTATAAACAAATAAGGTGTAATCAGTAGTGCTCTTCCTAAAACCAAGTTTCAAGAGTTCTTTGCTTAAACTGTGGTACCATGCTCTAGGAGGTTATTTTAAACCATAGGTAAGTTTTCACATCTTGCACACTAAGCCTAAAGCTGTGCTAACCTCTTCTGGGATTTTTATGTAGACTTTTTCTTCAAGGTCTCCTCACAAGAAAGTATTTTTGACATCCATCTAGTACATAAGCCAATTATGATTCATTGCTACACTAATCAAGATTCTAATGATATTAATTTTAGTACCAGGGGCAAATATTTCATTGTAATCTATGCTTGGAACCTAAGTGAACCCTCTAGTAACAAGTCTAGCTTTATATCTCTCTATTATGCTATTTGATCTTATGCATATATTTATATCCTACAACCTTTTAAAATTTTTAGAGTAGCTGAAGTCCTGGTGTTATTTTTATTTAGGGCCTCTAACTCATCTTTCATAGATGATCTCCATTGTTCAGACTTGATAGCTTCATGAGGTGGCTAGTTCTCTAATCTAATCCAACTTACTCAAGAAGGCACATAAGGCATATAAGAGAGAGTGATAAGAGATAAATCTAGATAGAGGATATGATTGTGAAGAGTATACCTTATAGTCATCAAACCTAGTAGGCTTATTATAATTTTTGGTTGATTTTCTGATTGTAAGTTCTGCGTATACCTCTAGTTCTCTAATGCTGTTAGAGATTTTAGATCCTCCTTCACTTTCTTCAATTTTAGCTTGACTGTGAGGTTGGATTTAATATGATTTTGTTATTAATTGACTTTGAGATAGTGGTGATCTAATACAGTCATGCTCAGCATTTGACTCAACTTGAATAGTTTCAGACAAGGTTTTTGGGTTTAGGTTCTTACTTGGCATTTGAGTTCTAACTCGATTACTCGATATAGATTGATCAGGTTATTTTCCTGAGTCTATAAGTATTTCTGTTGTCTCTCTCGATGAGACTCATTTTCACATAACTTTACAAGTTAGTTAGCATAATAGGTTGTATATTCTAAGAAATGCATATCTCTGGATATGTACTTCTACTTTTTTTTAATCAAAATATTCATAGCCTTTTGACGTGGAAGAATATCCAAGAAACATGCATCTAATTGATTAAAGATCAAGTTTTTGTCTCTTTTGTTATGAGATATGTACATAGGAAACACACTCACATACCCTGAGATGAGAGATACTAATTTTCTACTATAATATGATCTCAAGTGGAGACTTGAAATTAATAATTTTGCTTTAGATCCTATTAATCAAATAATATGTTGGTAAAACTTTCTAGGAACATTTATTTGAAAGCTGATAGATCTAGCAACTTGAAGTAGATATTTATTTTTTATTTAGCAACTCCATTCTACTGAGGAGTATAAATGCAAGAAGTTTGATAGATGATTCTTAATTGCTTTACTTTATTTATAAAATCTTTAGAGTATTCTAAATCATTGTAAGTTTTGCGAATCTTAGTCTTCTTATTGAACTGGTTGTTGATCAAAATTTTGAATTCGTGAAAGACTTTGGCAACATTAATTTTTTATTTCAGCAGGTACAATCATGTAGCTATAAAATGACGATCAATGATATAAAAAAGTATTTAAATCCATCATAGGAAGGCATAAGGGCACACCACAAATTAAAATAGATCAAATCAAATAGTTCTTCATCTTAATTAGATGATAACTTACAAATTATTTTGTTATGTTTTGCAAGCGTTCAACTTTCACAATCTAATTTTTTTAAACTATAACTAGGATTTATTTTTCTAAGGGAATGTCCTTGTCTATAGTACCAAAATTTTCTCAAGTCTTCAAATTTCTTATTGCTAGTTATGGTTATAGGAGTTTTTTAAGCATGTAAAGTCCATCTTTTTGAATTCTTTTATCAATCTATTTCAAAGTTTTCATGTCCTAAAATACAACCTTATCACTTTTAAAAATTGCTCTACATTTCATATCTTTAGTTATTTTGCTTATGGAGATTAATTTGCTAGTGAATTTGGAAATTAGAAAAATCTCAAATAGCTTATAACTAAGAAGTTGTTTTGTTCCTATACCAGTTATGTCAACATTAGGATCATTAGCAACTAATACTGAGGAATTTTTAGTGGTAAGTTATATTTATGTTAAGTCATTTGCTATCATATGTCATATGGTGATTAACTCCAAAATCAACAACCCAACCTAGTATATAATGATGGTTGAGAAGGATATAAACTTATAGTTACCTCCCATAGAAGTATAGGGGCTAAGGTAGGAATATCAGAACATCCCAGTAGTTGAGATCATATTATCTCGTACTCGGGTTTGATACCTACAAGTAATTTTAAAATTCTATCTTGCTCTAGCTTGGTCTGCAAGGTTACTAAATCTGAGGTGGGAGGTCTATACTGAATTAGCTCATCCCACATGCTTTTCATCTTGCCTATATACTCAGTAAAAAGGAGATCTCTTTGTTTGGTTTTAGCAATACCTCTCTTTAATTCAAATATTTTGTAGAGATTATTTTGCTGACCATACGTATTTTTAATGGAATCCCATATCTCTTTAGCAGAGTTGGCAAATGTAAAAATTTCATAAATCTTTGGTTCTAAAGAGTTTAGAATCCAAGTGATTACAAGTTGATCATTTGTTTCCCATTCCTCCTGCTCTTTTGCCTCCAATTTTAGTGGAATAATCTTGCCATTGATATAGCCAAGCATCTTTTGATGTTGAGATTTCTTGTCACGGCTCTTGGTCATGATAGATAATTTTAAAGTGAGAGGAGGTTTGGAGAGAGCTTTCAGGTAATGTTTGAGTCTCTCTCAGTAGTGTAAATTTTTCTTTTCTATTGAATAGATTGAATTAAGACAGCTGTAGAATATAAAGAATATATAATATTTTTGTTTTGGTTGTGTTCTACTATTGGAAGATACTCTTATACCATAAAATTTTGTAAAAGAGATGATATTATTGATTGAATTGTGTTAATTACACAAGCTGCAAACTATACATTATATAGTAAAAGTACAATAACTAGAAAAATTAATTACATAAAGAATTATTTATATATGGTAATCGAATATCATAGAATTTTCAGAATCACAAACAATGCACAAAATTATAGACATCCAAACATCACTCTTCCAACTTAGAATTTCCATGATTCGTGTGTTTAATATCTTCTTTCTTTTTTGAGTAATCTCATGAGCTGGCAAGAATCATGGATCACCAACTGGTTAAACTAAATCATCCATAATTTGAGAAATTTCGTGCCTCAAAATTATGCAACAATCAGCTGTAGAATTTCTGGGCATCATGTTCATCCAAAAAATCTTGATGAATCTGATTCTGCTCATTTCGATTCTTCATAAAACTTTTGGAAAATGTAAAAAAAACATGAATATTATTGTCAATATAATTAATAAGTCATGACATGACCAACTTGTCATTCATTCTCTATTCCGAGTTGCCTTTATCAGTTCGAGCCAAAGATGGAAGAGTTTCATCTATAGAAACGATTGTGCCTCTCCTGCTCAAAGCAATATTAATGGCGTTCGACCAAGATAAATAATTGCTTACATTGAAGGATACAATGATGATTTATAACTACATATTACCTTCAAATTTTGACAACTTCTTGAACATAATCATCCGTGCATTATGACAGAAGTAGAGAAACTAATGTATAAATTTTGATTTTCTGCTATTGGCAGTGAGAATATTTTATGAGAATGCAGTGGGTGGTGATTTTTAATACCATGAAGAACTTAAAAGAGATATTTTATTCACTAAAACTTGATGATTACAAACTAAGAACATAAGAATTTAAATACAAAATTATCCGTTAGTTACCAATAAAAAATGACTACACTTAAAAGATATGTTAATTAGTCTAGCCATTAGGTGTGATTGGCCAGACTAGATATATCCATTTGTACACGAGAATGGAAGAATATGAACAGAAGTTTTCCAGGATACCATTTTCAATATAAGGTGCTGCAGCTTCCAACCTTGTATAATAATGAAAGAATGATGATCAATGATTATGGTCGTCATTCTCTCACATCGAAATCTTCAAAGAGATTGTAATAACTATTCTTCAACACCATTAGATATCTAATAATTTTATGCTGGATATATCATACAAAAAATTTCACAAATTGATTTATTTAAAAGAGAAAACATTACTAAGTAGATGCCACTTGAAGGATTTGGATTCGGTAGGAGGAAATATGATCTAGCCTCCATATGAAAACTAAAGAGATGCAAAATGGAGAAAAATGGTATATAGGGAAAAGCAAAAAATTATTAACAACTAATTCTATTTTAAAAATAATAAAATTACAATAATTAAGGAAATCTCACTAAAAAGGAAATCCCAACATATTTCTTCTCTCTCCAAAATCTTACTTCCCAACTGTCATTTTTTTGTATGTGTAGAATGGTTAGATTTAGAGTTTCATATCATTGAATTTCGTATGTGGTATTGTTAGTTTTAAGTCTAAATGTCATTAGTTTTCGTGTGTAGTATTGTTGGTTTTAGGGTTTCATGTCAGTGTTCGTGTGTGATACTTTTGGTTTTAGGGTTTCATGTCACTGATTTTTTTTTCGCGTGTGGTAGTGTTGATTGTAGATCTAGATTTTATCGAGTTTATAGGCATATTTAGTACAGCGGACAAACTTTAAAAATCGCATATGTTCATTTAAGGTTTTCCTTTTTTTTAAAAAAGAAAGGAAAATAACATGTTTTTCACGCAATCAAACGTGTAAGTGATGCATGAATGCGAAAACAATGGATCCCTTGCTTAGATTGCCGTCCACAGTACAATTATTGGTAATTATAATAGGTGTTGGTTAGCTGATGCGGTGTCTATAACTTGTAAGGACCATTATACAGTTGCGTGGTCCAATTTTCCAAGAGAACACCGTGTTCGTATATAGGTATGCGGTTATTGTTTGTTATTTTCTAAGACAAATATATATCTATTTATGCTAGACACTTCTAATTCGTATGGTCTAGGATCATCCTTACCGTCTTAATTATTCTAAACTCTTTCAAAATCAATTATTTATTTTCGTATTCGAATTTGAATAAATTTATAATATCTAATAAATTAAAACCACCGAATGCGGTAAATTACAAATCCACAAATCAAGAAACGGATATCCACTTGGATTATCCATATCTTTTTTTTGAAAGGTTTGGATTCTCCATATCCGAACACCCGTTTAACGTCATCAACTTTCACACCAACTCTACCCACACAAACGCTAGACGAGACATGAAATTCCCACGCGCACCTCACCGACCTCGCAAAACATCGAAAGGACAATCCCCCCCACAATCAAGCCACGTGTCATCTTAATCGCCACACAGCGGTCACGCGTAAGGGTGCACCAACCTTTCTCTGTACACGGCCGCAGGGGAACAAGGATATTCCGCGAATATAAAGGAATGGTATAAACCTGGAATCAAAAAATTGGGAAAAAAAATGGAAAATTAGAAAAGAGAGGAAATCCTGGAATTTTTCCCAACCTCTTCCCAAGGCAATCCTCCCCTTATTGACTTGTGCTTGGTTAAATTCAATTTCAATTCCAATTCCTCTTTTCCTATTCTCTTATTTAATTTTTATAATTACGTATGCCGATTGGAGACCTAATCCCTAATTCGGAGTCCGGAACTTTGATGGAAAAATCCCTAATTTCCTCATCCCTTTGTTGTTACTCCGAAGAAGAAAGATCTATATCTCCTTCCTCTAGTTGCTGTTGTGTCTGTTTTTTTAATCCCGAAACCGCCCTCGCGATTTCTTGTACACCCTCCTCGTCCTCTCCTTTCTAGCACCAATCTCGACCTCGAAACGTAATTAGGTTTTATTAGGGGAAAAGCTGCCGAACCTATAGCGAAGGGGAAAAGCCGGCGTTTTAGATATGGGTAGAAGTAAGTTCTTCCTCTTTTGCTTTGGTTTGGTTTTTAAGTTGCGGTTTAATTGATGGATTTTTTTTTTTAAATTGTGTGGTCAGAGAGTTCGCAACGTAGGAACGCTGCGATGCTGGACACGGATGACGACGACGATAGCAGCGTCAGCTCGTCGTCTTCGGTTGCCCGGTCGGACCTGATGTCGGTTTCGGTCACCGAGGAGGTCCAGCTTGGTAGAGATAGCGTGTTAGAACAAGCTTTAGATGCCCTTTACGAGAAGAGGTAACTCTTGTTCTCTAACCCCTTGGTTGAATCGGTTTAGTGTAGCAAGTTAACTTTTTTTTTTTGCCTTTATTGAAGGGGATCGACAAGGGAAAAGGCGCTCCTGGCGATTATTGAGGCCTTTAATAGCGACTTGCAGTATCAGTTTGTTGAACAGAAGTAAGCGGTTTCTTCGGTGTTTTTGCATTGCTATGTCTTTCTCTTTAGGTAACTGAGAGGTTTGATTACTGATGATGAACGGGTTTATGGTCTCATGTCAGGTTTGCGACATTGTTACACCAATGTATTAGTTGCATCAAGAAGGGTGCTAGCAGAGAGATTGCTTTGGCTTGCCATGTCATTGGTTAGTCTGAGTTATTTGCCTTTGTCTTTTTTGTTCCTTTCTTGTCCCGGTTAGTGAATTGAATTAAATGTTCTTGGCTGCAGGGTTGTTGGCATTGATCGTAGGTCATGGGGATAATGCACATGAGATGCTTGAAGAGTCTATCATCCCCATTACCCAAGCGCTGAGAACTATATCAGATTCTTTGAAGACAGTTGCGGTAAGCATGTTCTTTGCTCTTACTTCTTATCTGTTCCTAAAATTCCTGGAGTTAGGTAGTCTAATACGAATTCTCTGTCGTCTTGTAGTT
The DNA here is from genome assembly GCA_012979155.1 of Hypericum perforatum. Classification (NCBI taxonomy): domain Eukaryota; kingdom Viridiplantae; phylum Streptophyta; class Magnoliopsida; order Malpighiales; family Hypericaceae; genus Hypericum; species Hypericum perforatum. Next base: position 61,273 of record SOPF01027073.1, on the reverse strand, counting down.
ACTTGAGTGCTTGGCCTTTGTCACATTTGTTGGTGGAAGTGATGCAGAAGATACTGAACGATCAATGCGGATTATGTGGCAAGTGGCCCATCCTAAACTCGGCACAAATGTAAGTGTTGCATTTCTACTACCCATCTTAATAGCAGCAATGTTTGGATTTTAGTGGTTTGTTGTCTGCCCTGCCATCGCACAAACATGGAATTTCTTATATGAGTGTGAAGTCCTTTGTTTGAAATTGCAGGTGGTTTCTGTGAAGCCATCAGCTCCTGTCACAGCAGCCATGGTGTCTGCTTGGGCTTTCCTGTTGACTACTATGGATGTGTCGAACCTTAGCTCTAAAGATTGGCAGCAGTGAGTATGCTGTCTTATTCTATTACGTTTTATCCATTTCCCATTGGATTATTACTTATTAGATGTCTGCTTGGTTTGTGGGAGATGCATTTTGGCTGATTTTCTTGATTATACAATGGGTTTATATTAGTAGGTTTATATATATGGTAGAGGAGTTGTTCGTTGTTTGCAAATATTTTAGCACACTCAACAATGTATTTTAATCTTTTTCTGCTGTTGTAGGTCGATTTCTTATCTCTCTGGTCTTCTTGATAAAGATGATCGATCTATCCGTATTGCTGCTGGCGAGGCACTGGCTGTCATATTTGAGATGGGGGCCCTAGAAAAGTTTGCTGCTGAAGCAAAATCTTCTGCTGGTGATTTGGCCGAGGGACCAGAAAGACCTAAAGAATCATTTTCACATATTCAAGGATTGAAGAGCAAAATTCTGAATCAAGTTCGATCCCTTTCTGCGGAAGCTGGTGGGAAAGGATCTGTTAAAAAAGATCTCAATAATCAGCGGAACTTTTTCAAAGATGTCTTGGAGTTTCTTGAGGTAGTAAAACATTCACACAAGAATATTACGGCTTTTGGGATATCTGGCTAATTATCGTTGGTGCTTATATTTTAGGATGGTTATTGTCCTGAGACAACAACAAAGATTGGTGGAGACTCCATTCAAATATCAGCTTGGTATAAACTGATACAGGTATGGTCCTCGTCTTGGTATCCTGAGCTTATTGTCATATTGTCATAGCAGCTTCTTCTTGTCTTCCCATTATCTTGATTGTGTGGTTTTGGACAATTTTGTAGCTAAACTATTTTAAGCACTTCCTTGGTGGTGGATTTGCAAAGCACATTCAGGTTGGTCTACATTCTTGTGGTTCTATAATCTATGGTCTTGTCAATTGTGCAAACTGCTCTGTAACAAGTTCATCAGTGGCTGTAAGCTTTTCCGTTTTCTCATGGTGACAGGATAATGAATTTCTGCATGAGGTCCTCGAATTCACGCCAAAAAGAAAGCTTCCCTCAAATGACTTGTCCTCTGACAAGGCAAGTCTTCGGTGGTTCTTGACTGAGCGTTTTCGCATTAGTCTTCCCTGCACATAGATTGTCCTTGAGTTTTAACAATGCTGGCGAGTTTACATGCTTTTGGAGTAGAATCGGGATATCAACATTTTGTTGCTTACACAAGTTGTGAGATTGAGTTGGGTTGGTCTAAATAATCTCCGTTGGAGCTGAGACTGCCTTCTGTTCTCTAATGTTACTCCTGGTAATTTATTTTTCCTTGTTTCTCCTGTAACAGAGATATCGATCTCCAAAGTCGGCTTATAGCAAGGCGAGAACCCAGTTCCTCAATAAGCAACGCCTGCTTTCCGAGGTAAATTTCTATTAGTTTCAAGTGCGAAGAAGTTGGCTCCAGATGTTTGCAAGTTGCATACTATCAGCTAGCTCTTGATCATTTTAAATGGATGAATTTCGGTCCATCTATTAGGGAAGGAACGTTGGGCACTTCGCTGTTGACGCGGGTGATGAGGAGGCCTGATGGATGACTCAAGTGTACCTGCTGACTCCCCCGAATTTCATATATGTTTGACATGGATAGCGTTTGAGACCATTTATTGGAGATACCTCAGTCACTGCGCAATAATTACTTGCCATGGTTGTAACAACATCATAAATGGTTGTGTACTAGTAGTGATTTTTTATTGACAAGTGTGTATTAATTGATTGTTGTATAATAGTTCCCAGTTCTCGCTTCTACTATTGAAGCATGAAACTAGCGATGTGGATTAATCTTTGGCGATAGAACTTTATGTTTCCACTATGAATGCTATTATTCGTCAATGGATATGGTCTCTGCTATAGCGCTGCTGAAACCATCAGTCCAGTTATACCTTCAGTGGGAACATATGACCGTTAAAAACCGTTAAATACGATGGACGGTGACTACTGTCGTCGTGATCATTATAGTGGCAAAAAAGCATTTAGTGAAATCGTTGTAGTGGCTTTACACCCAAAAAAAAAAAAATCGTTGTAGTGGCAAAAAAGTAGTTTAGTGATCGCTAAATTCCTTAAATTCTTAATTTTTTAATGTTCTTTTATTTATTGCGGACATAAAAATAATTTTAGATCAGTACGTGTTTCCATCTACATTTTCTCTTTAAATATTCTTTTTTTTTTATAATCCATTTTACTCTCTCCTCGGATCTCCCTCTTTCTCTTGTTACCTCACCTTAAATAAAGAAAAAAAAGTTGGTATCTTTTGCTAGAAAATTCATTGTCGAGACAAGTTATCTCCCTCTGACGTCGCTTGGGATACTGAATAATTGTCTATTCTTTTTTTTTTTTTAGTTTTTATGTGCGTTCAAGTTTTGGGTATAGCGAGACAATAGTTTTCTTGGGTTATTAGGTAATTGTCTATTACTAGGTGTTAGATAATTCAGTGTGTGCGTGATTAGTTACTAGAGGAGGAGAGGGGAGAGTCCAAAGGAGGAGCGGAGAGGGAGATAAAAACATAGAAATACCTACTTATTCAATACCAATTAAACCATATTAATTCCCTAATACCAATTCTCCAATCTCTATGTTTAAAGTGGTTAACATGCAACAATATAAATTGTATTTAAACAAAAACAAGCAAACAAATAAAAGTTTCTACCTCTTCTTCTTTGTCATCTTTGTCTTTCTTTTCAGATTGTTATTCCAAGCGATCAGTCTTCCTAATATATCAAAAAAGAGCAGATTGTTTTCTCGGACTATCAAGTCGAGGCACATGTCTTTTTCACAAAAAGTGGTGACATATGATCTCTTCTTCCAATTCACAAAAAGTGACTCATTAAAATGTCCCTCTGCCTATGATGAATTATAATGTTCATTGAAGAGGCAGACAAAAACACCAGAGTTATCATTGTCTTTCTGTTGTGAAAGACCTTCGATCATGCTAAAATCAAATAAATTATCAACTCCCACGAGCTGAATATTGCTCACAAATAGAACAACAAGTTTCAATATCTTCATCGCATTCTCCATAATATTGCGCACAAATAGAGCAACAAATTTCAATATCTTCATCGCATTCTCCATAAAAAAATTTTTTTCCGCTCATAAACTATAATTGTCGAGAATAAAAAATCCCTTGGAATACCATATCGATACTATAGATAGCATAATACAAATTGTTACATTATGGGAAGATGAACTACAATAAAATAGAACAATGAATTAAAACAAAACACATAAAATTAACTAAAGAATTTTTCAGATTATATAAGCATGTCTATGATTCAAATATTTTACTTACAAAAAAGAGAGGTTTACATGTTTTTTCAAAAATAGTAAAATTTAAATTTTGAATGTTAAATACATAAATAATAGTTAATAATCGTGCATCATCATCAGTTTCGAAGAACAAGACTCATTTTGAAATCTTGCTAACCAACTGCCAAATTTGAAGCATATTAATGTCTTTGGTTGTCTGTGTTATGTTTCCATTTTTCTTGCTAGGAGAACAAAGTTCGATCCAAGATTCTTACTATTTTTATTTCCTAGAATATCTTCCCACATTAAAGATTATAAATTTCACAATCTTCGCACGCAAGAAGTTATTTTTTCTAGGAATGTATTATTTTACGAAGATGTGTTTCCTTTTCAAAACTAACATGTGTATACTCAGACCATATTCCAACCATATTTACCTACTAACCTAGTCTTCTTTTCTGCATCACCTCTCACAAACCAACTTGTCGAACCTCCCTCAGATCAACCAATATAACTTTTTAGTCCATCTGTACAATCTTCGAGCATATTTGTTAGATTGAGGCCATAGCATATGAACTTGATGCACATTGGTCTGCTGTCATTGCTAGATTACCATTTAGCTACATCAGCACGTCAACCTTCTCCCCCTACATCACCCATCAATGATCCTAATCATAGAGCTTTTTATTTAAATTTACTCGCTCTTTTAGAACCCAAGATATTTCTAAAGGTCATTAAGCATGACTGTTAGATTGAGGCCATAGCATATGAACTTGATGCTTTTATAATCAAACCATACCTAGAGTCTAGTACGTCTACTTACAGGGAAGAAGGAAATTAAAAGTAAGTTAGACTTTAAAGTCAAAGACAATATGGAAGTGAGGCAGAAAACCACTCTAGTAGCTTAAAGCTACCCAAAAAATTTGGTATTGATTTTATGGATACCTTTTCTCTAGTTGCCAAGTTAACTAATGTTTGGTTTCTTCTTGGTTTAGTTTGGCATCTACATCAACTAGATCTCAATAACGCATTTTAAATGGTAATCTAGCAATGACAGCAGACCAATGAAGACTGTACTATTGTCTTTAAGAATCTCTTTATAGCTTAAAGTAAGTCAACTTTAGCGGTCGCAAAATTGACATCTCTCTTGCTTAGCTTCAGCATTTCTGAATAACAATCTGACCATTCTCTCCTTACAAAGGGCACGAGTCAAGAATTTACTATCTTATTGGTCTACCTTAACGACATTATTTTCGCAGGGGCCAATCTCATTACTATTAGTGTTGTCAAAATGTTTCTTTAGCAAAATCTAAACTTAATGATTTTGGATATTTTAAGTATTTTCTTGGATCAGAAATTGCTCGTAAATTAATAGGCTTATAGGGGAATGTGTTTGTTAAGCCCATTTGGTTTTCCATCTGACAGCCCAAATGTGATCAATGGACTTTATGAAGTAAGAGTGATATAAGGCAATTGAGGTAAAGATACGTGGTCCCACCATATAACCTGTGTACGTATTAGAGACATCTAAATCCCATTATCGCATAAGACAATAATATTTGTGCTAATCCATTAGCTAACTAATTATTATGCACAGATTAGTGACTATGCATGGGCCTCTATATAGCACTTGTGTGGATTCATAAATTATAGGGTAAAATACACATAAGTATCCTATAGTTTGGAATATTCCAAAAAAAGATCATATAGTTTTTTTCTTCCAAATTTAGTACCTGTAATTTTATTTTGGAGATAATTTTAGTCCTGGGCAGCTTTCAACGTGGCATCACCACGTTAGCTACACATAAGTGCTACAAGGAGGAGAGGAGGAGGACGAAAAAGAGGAGGAGGGGGTGGAGCATGAAGGAGGAAGGCAGAGGAGGAAAAAAGAGGAGGGGTGGAGAAGGAGGAGGAGGGAGGAGGAAGAAAAAGAGGAGGGGGTAGAGGAAGATGAGAAGGGAGGAGGAGGAGGGGGCAAAGGAGAAAAAAGGAGGGGGTGGAGGAGGAGGAGGGATGAGGAGGAGGAGGGAGGAGGAAGAAGGAGGAGCAGGAGGAAAAAGTGGAGGAGGGCAAGAGGAGGAGGAGGAGGGATGAGGAAGTAAAAGAAGAGGAGGGGGAGGAAGGAGGAGGAGGAGAAAAAAGACGGGGAGGGGCTGAGCACGTGGCACGGATGTGGCATTGATGTGTCGCTGATGTGTCAATTCCACGTGGCCAGACAACTTTCAAAGCTGCCCAGAACTAAAATTGTCTCCGAAATGTAACTACATGTACTAAATTTAGAAGAAAAAAATTACATGGTCTTTTTTTGGAATAGGCCAAATCACGTAGTACTTATATGTACTTTTCCCTAAATTATATCATCCCTCTTCCACTGACTTGAGATACCACCGACATAGCGAGAAGTGCCAACCAATAATAAGGAAATTTAGAGAGAGAGAGACTTATAAGAAAATAAGGAGAGGCAAGGAAGCCTATTTATACCAAGCCCTACGAGACAGAAAGAGGGCAATAGGTTTTTTTGGGTTTTGTTCTACTCGCCTAGTCAAGAAGGGCCAGAAGAAGAGGAGAAGATTGTGGACGGAAGTGAAGCATAAGTTTTCTCAAATTCTTAAATATTAAGGGATTGTTTCGTAATTTACCTACTGCCACACCATGGTTGATTTATCCAACTAGTTTTTCATGTGAGCCACGATATCGAACCTCGAGTAGTTGTCCGTGCATCTAAAGATATTTATGGTCTATTTTGTATAGAAGATCAAATTTAGCTGCTAGTTATTAGTTGTAAATTGATTAGTTGTTGGTTAATATTCAATTTTTAAAAAATATTTAATAAATTATAATTAGTTATTATTGTTGAGTTATAAAATTACTTATAAGGGTATCATAATAGTAAATTTTATTTTTTTAAATAAATATCAATAAAATGACTTATTTGCAATATATTTGTTATCATAAATTCAAACTCATCTTTATTCAAAAATTATTATTCAATAAGGATTGTAACAAGAAAGTAATAAAAATTTATCCTATAACAAAAACGTATCTCACTAAAATTTATCATAACTATTTGTGCTTATCATAGCAACAACTTTAATCCTAATTTAAAGTAAATATAAAAAATAAAAAATAATTCTTTTGTGAAGATAAAGAGATAGAAATAAAATAAGAGTGAGATAAGTTTTTCTTATAGGATAAGTTTTAATTTTTTCTTTTTTCTTAAGATAAACATAAAATAATTCTTTTTTTTATAAGTTTTAGTGAGATAAAATTTTGTTATAGGATAAATTTATATCATTTGTTATAATCCTTGTTGGGTACAAAAAGTGAGTTTGAATTTGCGAGATCAGATAATAAATATATTAGTACAAAATAAGAGTTAATTTTATTGAAAATATATTAAAAGTATGAAATTCACTAGTCGAATACTCTTATAAATAGTTTTAAGACTAAAAAACAAAAACTAATTATAAATCGAATATCAAGTGAGTACCAACTTTTAATTAATGAGTTAATACGAATTTTAATCAAGTTTGTCGACGAAGTTATTAGCATCCACCAATTTCTTATATATCCCCAATCGTTTTGAGATTCCAAATTTTCTCTAATTATTCATTATAATTATACATTATTTATTTTCTCTGTACTATAATTATTCAACACTACAGGTATATTTTCGCTTATTAGTTTAGGGGAGTGGATTTGGTGCAGGGCTTGTAAAACCCACCAGCACCATGCTGGACACGCGCTATTCAGGCAACCAAGGTAGGATTAGTGATTTTTTGTTTTTATTGGCATGTTTAATTAATTTAAATTATATTTTTAATGAACATATGTTTTAATTAATTATTTAAAAAGAGAAAATAATTAAAATTCAAAATTATGTGATAACAGAAATTGTTGTCATTTACCAAATCACATTCTCTCACCTTTTCTTATTAGTTTTATTTAATATAATATTAATCCTAGGGAATCTAATACGTTGTCTTCAAATCATGATCTGCAAACTTTTTTTAAGAACATTATCGTGGAGTGCGTTGCGAAAATGTGGATTAATATAAATAGATATCAGGTGGTTTACCGAAAATAAAGAAGGAAGAAAAATTAATGATGTCTCCAGAGGGTACATGCGAATTTCCGTAGGTTAGTTCGGTGGTGGTCATTGGAACGGATTTGGATCTGGTTTGAAACACGCGGATTCGATGGTTGTATATTTGATTCGATGGTTTGTATGTATGTCCGATTCGATGGTATGGTATGTTGTAATTCGATGGTATAGTATGCTTGATTCAGTAGTATAAAATGTCTCATTCAATGGTTTGACATCCGATTTAATTGTTTGTATATTATGATTCGACATGCCAAACTATTGAATCATATATTTTATACCATCGAATCATGCATACCATACCATCGAATCACAATATATAAACCATTGAATCAAACATTTTATACCAGTGAATCATGCATACCATACCATCGAACCATTGAATCAAACATTTTATACCATCGTATCATGCATACCGTACCATCGAATCACAATATATAAACCATCGAATCAGATATTTTATATTGTTGAATCATGCATACCATACCATCAAATCTCAATATACAAACCATTGAATCATACATTTTATACCAGTGAATCATGCATACCATACCATCAAATCATAATATATAAACTATCAAATAATAATATACAAATAATTGAATCGGATGTCAAACCATTGAATGAGACATTTTATACCACTAAATCAAGCATACCATACCATCGAATTACAACACACCATACCATCGAATCAGACATACATACAAACCACCGAATCAAATATATAACCATCGAATCCGCGTGTTTCAACCATCAAATCCGCGTGTCCAGCACAGTGCTGAACACGTGGGTCCTGCACCAAATCTGAACCCTTAGTTTAGAGATTGGAGATTGGGGCGGTGAAGCTGGATCACTACGTTGCGTATTGACCGTCCACAATAATAATAAATGGGTTGGGCTCATGCAAAGCGTGAGCTCTTGTAATGGGCCTAATAAGAACAAAAATTTAGTCCAGCCCATGGGCTCTTCCAGAGTGATCAAACAGATTGTTGTTCTTCAAATTTTGATAAAACTCGACAAAAATACAATACTTTTTTTATTGAACTTATTGTGGGGAAAATGTAACAAGGTGTCAAGGACGATCTCTTGACGGCTTGAAGGCTCGTCTCAAGGTTGGCGCCCAACAAAAACGAACGTGATCACAAACGATCACCACTACCCTCACCTAACTAAGCTTCCCTAACCAGGCTCCAATGCCTGGCCAACTATCAGGCTCTAATGCCCGACCTCCTTACCAAGCGCTAATGCCCGGCTTAAGAACTAAAATAGAAGCTTTAAGCTTTATGAAGATTTTGTGTGGTTGATTGTTGGATCTCTTCTGTCATCCTCGAGTGCTCCTTATATAGGCGAAAGACTCCATGTTCTCCTCGCACTAGGATTCCGTCTCCTCCTCGTACTAGGGCTCCGTCTCCTCCTTACATTCAGACTCTTCTTAAGCTTATCTTCGTAGATGCTCATCTTTACCTGCACGGAGTAGTTATCTTCAATTCACTAGGAATTATCCTTTTCGGTTAACTCAGAACCCGGCTTTATCATCTCCTCTCTTAGAAGACCAACCGCGCACGGTCTCTTATTACCTTGCCTGTCCGTTGCACTTCTTTCTTCGAAAGGCGAGGCCTCCGAAAAGGCAAATGGGTCTTTATACTCCCTTCCTTCCGAAAGGGAAAGTGCCTCTCTACATCCTTCTTTACGAAAAGGAAAGTGCCTCTCTACACCCCTCTTTCCGAAAAGCAAAGTGACTCTTTGCACCCTTTCTTCCGAAAGGGAGAATGCCTCTCTACACTCTTCCTTCCGAAAGGAAAAGTGACTCTTCGCACCCCTCCTTCCGAAAGGGAGAATGCCTCTCTACACCCTTCCGAAAGGGAAAAGGAGGTCTTCACATCCCTCCTTCCGTAAGGGAGAGAGTTCTCATACCCCTCCTTCCGAAAAGGAAAAGGGTCTTCATACCCCTCCTTCCGAAAGAGGAGGAGGGTTCTCACACTCCTCCTTTCGAAAGAGGAAGAGGGTTCTCACACCCCTCCTTCCGAAAGGGAAGAGGGTCTTCACACCCCTCCTTCCGAAAGGGGAAAAGGGTTCTCACACCCCTCCTTCCGAAAAGGAAAAAGGTCTTCACACCCCTCCTTTCGAAAGAGGAGAAATCGGCCAACTTCCTTCTTGAAGTGGGTGGCTGCGCGTTACCCTCTTCATAGAGGATGAATTATCAAGCTCCTTCAAGAGTAAATATCATCGGAGAGATCCCTCTTGGAAGGGCAAATATCCGCGAGAGTCCCTTCAAGGAGGGTAAACTTTATCGGAGGGATCCCTCTTGGAAGGGCAAATATCTGCGAGGGTTCCTTCAAGGAGGATAAACTTTATCGGAGGAATCCCTCTTGGAAGGGAAAATATCTGCGAAGGTTCCTTTAAGGAGGGTAAACTTTATCGGAGAGATCCCTCTTGGAAGGGCAAATACCCGCAAGGGTTCGTCCAAGGAGGATAAATATCTGCGAAGGTTTCTTCAAGGAGGGTAAATATCCGTTTTAACCTTTTCGAAAAGGAGTTTTTATTTCCGACTCTAACAATGCCCCCACATGGTGATATTTCGATTTGCTCGAGTGAGAAAGGTCACCATGTAACTTCATAATTTTACCAGCTCCCTCTCTTATCACTTTTTAAATTTCTTCAAAGACTCTAAGAAGCCATTTACTGATGAATATGGGTCGGCTTCCCTTCTCTGAGTGAAGTAATATCTCTTTCAAAGGGTCCTTCACTTCGGCCTTAGCATCATCTAATTTGCTTGGGGCCGGATGAAGGTTGTTCATCTTCAGAGTCTCCATGGAGTCTTGACCGTCGTCTTTAAAGACAAATTTGGCCGCTTTATACTGCGACAAGACGTAGACCTCTGACCGCCTTGTCTGTTCTGCTTCTCTTTATTTAGTCTCAAAAGGTAAGCCTAAGGGCTTGCCTTTTGGGTATAGCTTCTGGGGGCTGATTAGGTAAGGGAATCCTTCGTTCGATCGAGCTTGCATAGCCAACAACTCGCTCCCCCTTATTGCACCGTGCGAGGGTAGTTGGCATGAAAGACCTGTTATAGAAGGCCACTTCAACGCAATTTGTAGCTGTCTGAAATAGATTTTTGTCTGCAGCTACTATCTCGACCTTTCCACTTGGTATCCATTGGATGAGGAACTGATGGAGAGAGGATGGGATGACCTGACTCGAGTGGATCCAGTCCCTTCTAAGAAGGCCATTATAGGATGTCTCGGCCTCAATGACGTAGAAGGGGACTTCATCAGTCACGGATCTGACTGTTACTTTGGTGACGAACACCCTTAACAGTTGAGTCGCCTTGCCTGTAAAGTCGGTCATCCTCATGTCCGTTGGGCCTAACTTCTCATTTTGCTTCCCTAGCTTCTTTAGTAGCGTATAAGGAATAATGTTCATGACTACCCCATTATCGACGAGGATCCTATTGATAGGCTTACCGAAGATGTGAGCCGAGATGTATAATGGCTTAAAGTGTTCACACATCGTCTTGGTTAGCCTCGCTATTATTATCGTGTCATTAAACTCCTCTACTGCTGGGACGGCCAAAGCCTTGTCTCCAATCTCTAGTTCCACGAAGTGTTCCTCGATCACGTCCCCTTCAAGGTAGCTAGGTTGTCTTTCTTTCAGCCTGAATCTGGCCGGTAGGGTGAAGACCATGTTGATCTCCATGTCTTGTTCCCCTTCACTTAGGCCAGCTTCACTCGTACTATCTTCGAGTGCTAGCCTCTCATCCTTTTGTTCTTTAATGCATCTCCTTAGGCGCATCTTTAGATATTTGTCTTCACTAAGGGAAGTATCATGTAAGTCTTCCTCGTCATCTTCATCTAGGATGAGCAAACTTATCTTGTTTTCCTCGGTTATCTCAGAGAAGGCATGTAACCTCAGCTTCTCAGAATTTCCCTTCTTAAGTATGCAGTATGTAACTACCTTCTCCTCACCCTTCTTAGTGGATGGTTCTTTGGTTGGATCACCTTCAGAAGGGCTTTTGGCCTTATTTTTGGGCATCCACCTCTTTGTCTTCAGACACTTTTGATCTATGTATCGATCCTCTCCTCTAAGAGATTCTTCTTTACTCGATCCTTCATGCTGGTCTTCTCTCGTAAAGGGTCTTCTCTTATTTACCCGTTTGTCTGGTATTCTTCTATTACCAGGTCTTGACATCTTGCCTTTATCAAGGTCTAAGACATTACCTTGGATTTTTTAGCCTTGTTTGATGGTCGTGTTATATCGCACTACGGGCAAGCTCAGGAGAGCCTCCTGCTCTCGGAGTCGAGCCTTATGGTATCCTAGCATTCTTTTAAGGTCTTTTGTGATTTGCCTCTGTACTTGGACCTTCCTTTTTAGATGTTGTTTTTGAGTCTTCGTGAGGATTTTTGGTAAGAAAGACTTTGGCAAGGGTCTCTTTTCTCGTAGCCAGTTGAAGACACTTTGCCTCATGCTTGTGTCCTCTTTGAGATCGGTCTTGACACATGGATAAGACTTCCATCTACCTTCTATTGGGTACCAAGGAGACTTTGGGTACCTACTCTGCCCCTTGGGTGCCTTCTTTAGACCTTTAATAACCACTTGCCCCCAAGTTCGGACGAGGGTCTCTTCTTTCCTAGTCGATCAAAGACCTTTTGCCTTGCATTTGTATCTTTTTGGAAGTCGACCTTAATATGAGGATAAGGCATATATCCTCCTCTTGTAGGATGCCTGGGTAATTTTGGATGCCCATTCTGCCCCCCGGGTATCTTCTTCATGTCCTCTACCACCTCTTGCGCCCCATGTTTAGACAAAGGTTTCTTTTCTCCTAGTCGACCGATGATACTTTGCCTTGTATTTGTGCCTTCTCGGAGGTCAACTTTAACATGAGGGTGAGATCTCCATCTACCTTTTATAGGATATCTAGGTGACTTGGAACATCTCTTTTGCCCCCCGGTGTCTTTCTTAAGTCTTCATGAGCCTCCTGTTCTTGATACACCTTCATTAGACCTTTTGAAGTGCTCCTTTCTTCAAGTACTTCTCTTAGATCTCCTGTTTGCCCTCTTCTGAAGGTATCTCCTATGTCTTTAACTTTTTGTCTCTGAAGTGTATCTCGTAGGTCTTCTAGGGGTGGCCTACTTTGGTCTTGCTTATCTACTTCCTTATCCTCCTTTAGGCCAACCATTGCAATCAGAGCAACATATAAGGTCGTATGTGGTTCTTCATGTTTTTGATCTTCTTTGGTCGTCTTTTGCTCGATCTGGGCAGACATCACTTTATTCTTTGCCATTAGTAGCTTCATCAATTCCTCTATCATTTTCTCCTTTGTTTGCCTTATTATTTGGCTTATGTTGGTTAGGGAATCTTGTCCTCCTGAGTTAGCAACACCTTCGGCCATAGAGGTAAAATTAGACAACTCCCAAGGAGGGATACTAGACAACTCCAAAGGAGGGATACTAGACAACTCCCAAGGAGGGATTGTATTGGTCGACTCTTTCGAGGGAGCCGTATAGTTTGGCTCCTTGAAAAGGGTCGTATTAAAAGAGATGTTCTTCCCTGTGCTCATTTGAGCACTAGGAGATATGGCCTGCTCCTGTGGGGGTATGCTCGTTTGAGCACTAGGAGATATAGCCCACTCCCATGGGGGTATGCTCGTTTGAGCACTAAGAGATATGGCTCGCTCCCATAGAGGTATGCTCGTTTGAGTACTAGTCCGCTCCCATGGAGGTATGCTCATTTGAGTACTAGTCCGCTCCCATGGGGGTATGCTTATTTGAGCACTAGGAGATATGGCTCGCTCCCATGGGGGTATGCTTGTTTGAGCACTAGGAGATACAGCCCGCTCCCATGGGGGTATGCTTGTTTGAGCACTAGGAGGTATGGCCTGTTCCCATAGGGGTATACTCATTTGAGCACTAGGAGATACAACCTGCTCCCATGGGGGTACTGTATTGATCGAATTCCTCGGCTCTTTGGGAAGAGCCGCCTTAGTTGTATTCTTCTCAACAAGGTGTTGAGAAGAGGGTGGTATGTTGTTCTTGGTCATCTTGTTGGAACAAGTTTGCCTCCTTCTCTAGACGTCTTTCTAGTCCCACTAGGCGTGCCAAAAAACTTTTGTGGGGAAAATGTAACAAGGTGTCAAGGATGATCTCTTGACGGCTTGAAGGCTTGTCTCAAGGTCGGCGCCCAACAAAAATGAACGTGATCACAAATGATCACCACTACCCTCACCTAACTAAGCTTCCCTAACCAGGCTCCAATGCCTGGCCAACTATCAGGCTCTAATGCCCGACCTCCTAACCAAGTGCTAATGCTCGGCTTAAGAACTAAAATAGAAGCTTTGAGCTTTGTGAAGATTTTGTGTGGTTGATTGTTGGATCTCTTCTGTCGTCCTCGAGTGCTCCTTATATAGGCAAAAGACTCTATGTCCTCCTCGCACTTGGACTCCGTCTCCTCCTCGTACTAGGGCTCTATCTCCTCCTTGCATTCAGACTCTTCTTAAGCTTATCTTCGTAGATGCTCATCTTTACCTGCACGGAGTAGTTATCTTCAATTCACTAGGAATTATCCTTTTTGGTTAACTCGGAACCCGGCTTTATCATCTCCTCTCTTAGAAGACCAACCGCGCACGGTCTCTTATCACCTTGCCTGTCCATTGCACTTCTTTCTTCGAAAGACGAGGCCTCTGAAAAGGCAAATGGGTCTTTATACCCCCTTCCTTCCGAAAGGGAAAGTGCCTCTCTACATCCTTCTTTCCGAAAAAGAAAATGCCTCTCTACACCCCTCTTTCCGAAAAGCAAAGTGACTTTTTGCACCCTTTTTTCCGAAAGGGAGAATGCCTCTCTACACTCTTCCTTCCGAAAGGCAAAGTGACTCTCTGCACCCCTCCTTCCGAAAGGGAGAATGCCTCTCTACACCCTTCCAAAAGGGAAAAGGAGGTCTTCACACCCCTCCTTCCGTAAGGGAGAGAGTTCTCATACCCCTCCTTCCGAAAGAAAAAAGGGTCTTCACACCCCTCCTTCCGAAAGAGGAGGAGGGTTCTCACACTCCTCCTTTCGAAAGAGGAAGAGGGTTCTCACACCCCTCCTTCCAAAAGGGAAGAGGGTCTTCACACCCCTCCTTCCGAAAGGGAAGAAGGTCTTCACACCCCTCCTTCCGAAAGGGGAAAAGGGTTCTCACACCCCTCCTTCCGAAAAGGAAAAAGGTCTTCACACCCCTCCTTTCGAAAGGGGAGAAATCGGCCAACTTCCTTCTTGAAGCGGGTGGCCGCGCGTTACCCTCTTCATAGAGGACGAACTATCGAGCTCCTTCAAGAGTAAATATCATCGGAGAGATCCCTCTTGGAAGGGCAAATATCTGCGAGAGTCCCTTCAAGGAGGGTAAACTTTATCGGAGGGATCCCTCTCGGAAGGGCAAATATCCGCGAGGGTTCCTTCAAGGAGGGTAAACTTTATCGGAGGGATCCCTCTTGGAAGGGAAAATATCCGCGAGGGTTCCTTTAAGGAGGGTAAACTTTATCGGAGAGATCCCTCTTGGAAGGGCAAATACCCGCGAGAGTTCGTCCAAGGAGGATAAATATCTGCGAGGGTTCCTTCAAGGAGGGTAAATATCCGTTTTAACTTTTTCAAAAAGGAGTTTTTATTTCCGACTCTAACAGAACTTAAATGATTGAGTTGAAATCAAATGATGCAGGCGAGCTGGCGTTTCAATTCCTTGAGAAGCAACGTTTCTGATTTCAATTCAGTCATTTAAGTTCAATACAAAAAAAATTCATGTATATATGTCTAATTACGAAACTATAGGGGTTCTGCTAATAAAGGAGGTAGGCGGAGGGTGTTTCCAGTTAATAAGGGAATCTTATGGTCATTATCTATGGCTCTATATAATAAGCCAAGAAGCTAGGTAACCGCCGGGCGAGGGAGGGGGAGAATAATAAAGGAAAATCTTCGCTCAAGTGCCCTGTGATTTCATGATTTTTTAACATAATACCATGTGGCTTTGTTTTGTCTATTTAGGTGATAGAGGTTTTTAAAAGTGACACTATTAGTGACAATTTCTTAACTAGGGTTTATTTTGCTAACTAATCATCCACATCAGCGCCATATTAAGGGACACTTCCTATTTTTTTAAAAAGTGACGTGGAAAATGTGAAAAACCCAACTCTTAAATCTAAATAATAAAAAAATCCTAAACTAAAAGTATTTCAGATTTTTTTACCCTACCTTTTTGCCGTCAACATCTCTTCCTTAACCCTTCTTCTCCTCCTTCCACGATTTCTCTATCCTCACCTTCCCCTCCATCCAGGATTTCGCCATCATCACCCTCCACGTCTTCTCAAGGCTTGAAAATGGATTCGACTAGACTCACTACCACCTCGACTTTTTAATCAAGATTCTAAAGAGTGACCCATTATAAGGTTAGAACTTGATTCGATTTTTCGGAACTTTGAATATGTGTTTATGTCCAACTTCGTTGTTCATTTGATTAATTTTGGGGTTTTTTACTAGATGGGAGAACGCATTTGTATTCGATACCATTTTTGTGGTAAATGGGTGACTACTAAAGTTGTGGAGTATGTCGGAGGATCGTATCACCAATTTCATGTTGGTTATGATGCTAATCGTTTAGATTTTTGGAGTATTCATAATTTTTATAAAAAGTTGTTAGGTATTGAGAATTTCAGATTATGGTTTAAGGAATCTAGTTTCAACAATGATGGGGTTTTGCATGAGATAAATGGTTACACTGATGTGGTGAGGATGATGAAATTAAATAAGAATTACTCACTTAGTGAGGTTTATGTTAGTATATATGTTCTAGAGACAATCTAGATGGGACATTGGCATTACATAAAATGAATATATTATTTGATTGTTTGCATATACTCATATTTATGTTCCCATGAACTTATGTTGTTATTGAGAATGTGAGATCTCAGATAATGGTAACATAGTTCTTAAAAATAGCCTCAATCGATGATCATCGAGAATGAGATATTAATGATGCAATGGAGATTGGTGTGCGATCTGCATCATATCCTTAGAGGATGTAGTGGTTCTCACAACTACGAGATACTAGGTATTTCATGATGGATGCACAGATAATTAATTAATTGTTAGTTTGCTATATATATGGATGGTTTGGAACATCATAAAACACACCAAAATCATTCTTCTCTATATTGTTCTTCGGTCAAGAATTCTCCTAGCGAATTCACGAAGATCACGACTTTCGAGGATTCGTAGATCAAGCTACGTGGATATCATAGTTGAGGGATTGCTCAATGACATCGTATATGCAAGCATTGTGAGCTGTCTCTCTCTATCTATTTAATTATCGCAATTAAATTATGTAATTTATATACAGTCACATCATATTAATTGTTGTTGGTTAAATAAAATTTTAACTTTCGCTGCATTATACTTCGAGTGTAATTATCGTAAAATTCCAATAATTGGTATCAGAGCTAGGCTGATTATGACTGTATACATAATAATCTATGATAATTAGATATATATGTTTTGAATATATATTCATTATTTTAAAAACGAAAGGGTAAAACTGTCTTTTTACCTTAAAAAAAATGTTTTTAAACTGACGTCGACCGTCCAAGACGGAGGCCGCCACGCGTGGCCAATCGACGATCGGAGACCACCTTCGAGCTTGGCTCGACGAGTGGGGCACATTGGTATCGGAGGTGGCCGTTGGTTAGCGGGGGTTGAGATTTTCTCGCTCGGAAAAACTCGTCTGATGAGCTCCGATGTGGGCAACCCTCCACGAACATCGAACGGACAAACGGAGACCACCAACAGCTTTGCCGCGCCCTGGGGAAGCAATTAGAACCGATGGTGAGCCTTGAAATGGCCCCGATCGGATTTTCGAAGCTCCGGATCGGGATCGATCGCCGTCGGCTTTCGAAGCTGATTACGGCTTCACCATGCAACTAATCGACAAATTGGAAGCACCCACGAGTTCGTCTCATCGCAGGCTTCGTCTTGGTGCCGGCGGTGAACGCCGGCGAGGCCCCTATCGAAAAACCCCAAATTTGGATGATAGGGATCTTTTTGAAATTTACGGGGGACAGATTTCTGGAAATTTGGAATATTTTGGGGGCCTCCTTGTAAATTCAAGTTTCTGGAATTTGCAATTTGGTCCCTGTGATTGATTCTGTAATTTATCATTGGATAAATTACGTTTTAGTCACCAAAAGGTTTTCTAAAATTTCAATCTAGTCCCTGCAATAATCTGAAATTTTTCCAAAGCTGGTAAATTTCAATTGGGTCACTGATGATTTCAGAAATTATTTGGTTTGGTCCCTAATTAATTAAAAAGGATCTTTTCATAATTTTGCCACCTGGTTAATTACATTTTGGTCCTCAAAACTTTCTAATTTTTCCAGTTTGGTCCTCGGATGTTTTATGTAATTTTATGCATATGGAAAATTACATTTAGGTCCTTAAATTAATTCTAAAATTACAATAAAGTTCTTAAAATTAATTTTGAATTAATTATAATTAGATCCTTATTCTAAATTGAATTAGATTCAAATATATTTTTATATTTATTTTCTAAGTATGACTTATAAATATTATGTGAAATATGCATAAATTTTGTTTTGAACAAATAAAATGTTCCTCAAACTTAAATATGGTTTTTGTTTAGAATGAATAATGTCTTCCATCACAATTAAGAGAAACCGAGATTTCGCTCTATAGTATTTAAGACCAAAGTCTTTTGCTTAGAATTACGTCTTATGGAACTCTTATAGGGACATGTAAATGTTGCCGTGTGATGGTTGTAAACCACCTAAATTATTTAACTAGCCAAAGCAAGTAAATAATGAGGAGACATTAATCGAACTAGGCTCGATAACTAGGAATTGTATGAACTGCAAATGGTTTAGAAACCTACCAGTTATGCTATTATAATCACCAGCCAAAGCAGGGGTTGTAATAGTAGGAATGTGGATCCTAGTCCATTATGATTTATATTAGATATAAATTCGTATTCTTCCAATGAGGTCGTTGAATATGTGAAAATAATGGAAACAAAATAAAACAAAAGGCTGTGTTTATTTTGATTGCTGAATATTGATCATAGGAATTATATGTTTTAATTCCCATTTTAATTCTATTTCCTTAAGTGTGATAAAAATGTCGAATATATCATTAAGATTCATACTGGAATCAAACAAGTTGGTTGGGCCTAATTTTCTGGATTGGCACCGATGTATGCGTTTGGTGCTAAGGCAAGAAAGGATTGAATATGTGTTAGACACACCCATCCCTGTAACCCCTGCAGCTGATTCTCCTGCACTTGCTATGTTTGACGTAGAGGGACAGAAGAAGCATCAGGATGATGCAAAGCAGGCACAGTGTATCATGTTGCTCGGGATGATTCCTGAGCTGCAAAGGCAGCATGATGAAATGTATCCCTATGAGATGTTGAGGCACTTGAAGGATCTTTTTGACTCAGAATCTCGTTCTGAGAAATATGAGGTCATGAGAGATCTCTTCAGGTGTAGGATGTCTGCAGGAGGGAAAGTTTCACCTCATGTTCTTAAGATGATTGGGCTCATCGAGAAGTTGGGTACTCTAGGTATCAAACTAGAGAACGATGTCTCAGTGTGTGCCATTCTTTAGTCACTCCCTGATTCATATTCTAGCTTCATAGTGAACTATAATATGAACAAGACGGAGGCGACTATGCCCGAGCTACATAACATGCTAAAAACTTTTGAGGGTACTACTTCAAAGGAAAGGAATGTAATCATGGTGGGTTCTTCTTCTGGTCCTTCTTTTAAAGGCAAGAAGAAACAGAAGAACAAGGCTAAGAATAGTTCTAAGCCAAAGTTCCTTAATCCTAAGAAGGGTATTCAAAAGAAAGATCGGGTTGACAAGGATGTGTGCCTCTACTGTAAGCAAAAGGGGCACTAGAAGAGAGACTGCAAATTTTGGCTGCAGAAAATAAAACACTAGGTGTTTCTGGCTCCAGAACAGGTATATTTAATTGAGATAAATATGTCTACTAGTAGATCTGACTATTGGGTATTAGATACTGCATGTGGCTCACACATTTGTACAAATGTACAGGGTCTCAGAAATAGCAGACTGGTTAGACCAGGAGAGATCATCCTATGCGTGGGAAATAGAGCAAGAGTTGCTGCTGAGCGCGTAGGGACATATAGTATAGACTTACCAATGGTTGTGTAATAAAACTTAATAATTGTTATTTTATTCTGTCTATTACTAGAAACATGATATCCATTCCAATGTTGGACAAAGAAAGTTTTTCCTTCCATTTTGCGAATGGTAGTTGCTGCTTTACTAAAAATGGAATTATTTATGGGGGTTAATTACCCTTAGGTCCCTGAACTATTGACGATTTTGTAATAGGGTCTCTGTGTAATTTGAATAAGATTTAAGGTCCCTCTGTTATAACGAAATATTACTCTCAGGTCCCTGGCTTAACCTTTGCTGACATCATCAATTTTTTTTTATTTTTTTAACACTGAATTGACCAAAATACCCTTAAGCCAAAAATAAAAAAATCCAAAAAACAAAATAAAAATTAGGGAAAAGTATAAAAAAGTCCTGTGGTTTCACTTTTAGTCCTCCGAACCTAAATTCGTCCCGAACCTATGAAAAATTTCTTTTTCATCCCGTTTTTTTTACATTTTAGTCTCAAATCTCAAATTTTTTTCAATTATTTTTATTATATCATAAATTCGTCCCGAACCTATGGAATTCCGGAAATACCCCTCACCCGCTTCCGAATTTCACCAAACGCTCAACATCATAGTCATAGATCTAGATCTTACGGATCCTCTCGTTTTGGAATCGCTCGATTTGGAGTATGTATGCGAAAGTTATGATTGTTCTACCGAAAGTTGACGAACTAAGTCTATCAATCATAACACGTCACCTTTTGGGGAAATATGTGTAACTTTTTCGTGTGAACTCCGATTTAGATGATTTCAAGTCGGGTAGGTTTGCAACACATTCGTCTACGACTTTTGTGTTGTGAGTTTTGTGATTTGAGCCTTGCGTTTTTGAGTTTCATGTGATTTCGGTTGGTATTAGCATTGATAGGCTTAGTTCGTCAACTTTCGGTAGAACAATCATAACTTTCGCATACATACTCCGAATCGAGCGATTCCAAAACGAAAGGATCCGTAAGATCTAGATCCACGACTTTGATGTTGAGCGTTTGGTGAAATTCGGAAGCGGGTGAGAGGTATTTCCGGAATTCCATAGGTTCGGGACGAATTTATGATATAATAAAAATAATTGAAAAAAATTTGAGATTTGGGACTAAAATGTAAAAAAAACGGGATGAAAAAGAAATTTTTCATAGGTTCGGGACGAATTTAGGTTCGGAGGACTAAAAGTGAAACCACAGGACTTTTTTTGTACTTTTCTCTAATTTTTATTTTATTTTTTGGATTTTTTTATTTTTGGCTTAAGGGTATTTTGGTCAATTTAGTGTTAAAAAAATAAAAAAAATTGATGATGTCAGCGAAGGTTAAGCCAGGGACCTGAGAGTAATATTTCGTTATAACACAGGGACCTTAAATTTTATTCAAATTACACAGAGACCCTATTACAAATCGTCAATAGTTCAGGGACCTGAGGGTAATTAACCCTATTTATGGAAATGGATATCATGAGAATGGTTTATATTTGTTGAATAATAGACATGATATTCTTAATATACAATACAAGAAACTCAAATTAAGTAATCAGGAAAATCCCACTTTCTTATGGCATTGTAGACTTGGTCATGCTAATGAGAAAAGAATTGCAAGGTTAAGACAGCTTGACTACTTAACCCTATTTGACTTTGAGTCTTATGGAACTTGCGAATCTTGTCTCAAAGGTAAAATGATAAATAAACCCTTTTCTGGGAAAGGAGTTAGAGCCAAAGAAGTGTTAGAGTTAGTTCATAGTGGTGTGTGTGTGCCATTACCCACTCTAGCGAGGGGAGGTTTTGGATACTTCATTACCTTTACTGATGACTTCTCTAGGTATGGATATGCGTTTCTTATCAAACACAAATCTGAGGCCTTTGAGAAGTTTAAGGAGTATAAGGCAGAAGTAGAGAAACAACTTGGTAAGAGTATTAAGACTCTTTGATCAGATCGAGGAGGTGAATATCTTAGCCAAGAGTTCCTGAATTATTTGAAGTTACATGGGGTCTAATCATAATGGACACCTCCTGGAATACTATAGATGAATGGTGTGTCCGAAAGGAGGAACCGAACTTTGTTAGACATGGTAAGGTCCATGATGAGTTTCTCCTCTCTTCCAACGTTTCTTTGAGGGTTATGCACTCCAAAGTTCAATCTACATTCTGAATAGGATTCCATCTAAATCAGTTGAAAGAACACCATATGAGATATGGTGTGGCAAGAAGCCATCATTTTTACATATCAAAACATGGGGTTGCCCCGCATTTGTGAAGAAGATGCTCACTGATAAGTTGGAATCCAAAGGTGAAAAATGTTATTTTGTGGGATATCCTAAGGAAACAAAAGGATATTATTTCTATCTTCCTGAGAAACAAAAGGTTATTATTTCTAGACAGGCGATGTTCCTTGAAAATGACTATGTCTTTAAAGGACAAGGTCGTAAAAAGATAGAGCTTGAAGAAATTCAAGAACCACAAAATAATATTGAGGTTGAGAACTTGTCAGATAACCATGAGAAGGAATCAGTGGGAGCATTCAGTGATTCTCATGGTGGAAGTCTATCACTAGGTAATAATCTTCTAGCCAGTGAGAGCAGAATTAAGGATATCTCACAAGATATCTCAATTAGACTGAATGAGGACAATTTGGACATTGTTCAAACTCCTACTCAGGAAACACTTGAGAGTGTAGCTCCTGAGAATTCTCCTGGTATTGATCAGATTATTACAGAAGAACCTTTTCACGATCAGAATGAACAGCCTGCACAAATACAACTCCGTAAGTCTACTAGGATTCATCATCCACCTGTCAAGTTTAATTACCTCTTAGAGGAACATGATGATGTGAAAATCCCAGATATAGATGAACCTAAGACTTATACTGAAGCAATGTTAGACATCAATTCAGGGAAGTGGTTAGACGCCATGAAATCTGAAATGGACTCAATGTATATAAATCAAGTTTGAGACTTGGTTGAATTGCCTTAAGGAATTAGACCTATTGGCTGCAAATGGATCTTCAAGAAGAAGACCGATGCAGATGGCAAAGTGCAAACCTACAAGGCTAGGTTGGTGGCAAAGGGTTATAGACAATGCGAAGGCATTGATTATAATGAGACCTTTTCACCAGTTGCAAAGATTAAGTCCATTCGGATTTTACTTGCTATAGCTGCATACTATGATTATGATATTTGGCAGATGGATGTCAAAATGGCTTTCCTTAATGGAAACCTCGAGGAATGTGTGTTTATGACATAGCCAGAAGGTTTTATATCCAAGTCAAATTCATAATTAGTATGCAAGCTACAGAGATCCATTTATGGATTAAAGCAAGCTTCTAGGAGTTGGAATATCCATTTTGACGAAGCTATCAAATCATTTGACTTTGTTAGAAATGCGGAAGATCCATGTGTTTATCAGAAATGTCAAAGGGATAAGACTGTTTTTATTATCATATATGTGGATGATATATTGATTTTAGGAAATAGTATCCCGCTAATGCAATCCGTAAAGGATTGACTATCTAAGACCTTTACGATGAAGGACTTAGGTGAAGCCTTTTACATCCTTGGAATAAAGATTTATAGAGATAGATCTAAAAGGATGTTGGGGTTGTCACAATCCACATACATAGACAAAATACTAAAGCGTTTTCAAATGGAGAACTCTAAGAGAGGTTATCTGCCAGCAAATCATGGGATTAGGCTATCAAAGAAGGATTGTCCTTCTGAAGAAGCAGAAATCAAGCACATGGAAGGTATCCCTTATGCGTCTGCGATTGGATCCATCATGTATGCCATGACTTGCACTAGACCCGATGTGGCCTACGCTATCAGTATTACTGGTAGATACCAAAAGAACCCAGGTGATAATCACTGGGTTGCTGTTAAGAATATTCAGAAGTATCTTAGAAGAACTAAAGAATATTTCTTAGTCTATGGTGGGCAGCCAGAACTTGTGATAACTGAGTTTACCAATGCCAGTTTCATGACTGACTGTGATGACATGAAGTCATAGTCAAGTTATGTTTTTATGCTTAATGGCGGGTAGGTGAGTTGGAATAGTTCCAAGCAAAATACAATCGCAGATTCGACAACTAAGGCTGAGTACATTACTGCATCAGAAGCTGCCAAGGAGGCTGTCTGGATTTCTAAGTTCTTGAAAGAACTAAGAGTGGCTCCAAGTGCCAGTCTTCCAATAAAAGTTTATTGCGATAACACTGGTGCAGTTGCACAGGAAAAGGAACCAAGATCTAACAACAAAAACAAGCATGTACATAGGCGCTATCACTTGATTCGAGAGATCATAGCAAGAAAGGAGATAGAGTTAGAACATATTCCCACAGAGGATAATTTGGCTGATCCTTTCACCAAACCAATGAGTATGGAAAAGCATACCAGACACTTCACGAGTTTGGGTGTTAGAAAAATGGGTGATTGGCTCTAGGCCAAGAGGGAGATTGTTAGTATATATGTCCTAGAGACAATCTAGATGGGACATTGTACTTGATCAATATTCAGTTGTAATATTAATTTGATTAATAATATTTGGCATTACATAAAATGAATATATTATTTGATTGTTTGCATATACTCATATTTGTGTTCCCATGAACTTATGTTGTTATTGAGAATGTGAGATCTCAGATAATGGTAACATAGTTCTTAAAAATAGCCTCAATCGATGATCATCGAGAATGGGATATCGATGATGCAATGGAGATTGGTATGCGATCTGCATCATATCCTTAGAGGATGTAGTGGTTCTCACAACTACGAGATACTAGGTATTTCATGGTGGATGCACAGATACTTTGGAAAGTATTGGTATATCCGACCGAGAAGCTGTTTGATGTATTCTATTTACGTGTCTACGGGAATATCAGTTTATGGAGTAGTGTAATAGTTCTTTGACTTGAGCTCAATATGCACGACATATACGGAGTGATGGACCTTAACTATGACCAATGCTTGCACTCCTAACGGAGTAGATATGGCATGTGTTAGGCACACTACGAAGTATATGTGCATGGTAGCTGAGCCAAGAAAGAATTCATTCCTCGAATAGACTTGGAGAGAATACTTGTCTTCTCATAATTAATTAGATCATAAATCATTGGCCAATGTGCATCATTTTAGAATGGTGTCTGAAGTGACGGTATGATCAATTAATAGAATGAGATAATATGATTAAGTTATTAGAACAGACACGTAATCATGTTCTAGACTTAATCAAGTATTCGTGAATGAAAGGACCGTACCACTATGAACTTCACATTACAGGTAGTTGCAATATCCTCGCAACGTACCGTATATATTGAGATAGTCTGGTTTATTGTCTAGGTTTAGACTAAAACCGTTAGTTTGATTAAGCGCTCGATATATAACAGCATATGGGTCACACAACAAGTAGTTCTTATTTACGAGTTGAAGTCGGTTAGATTAAATATTGATTTGATCAATATTTAATTTATAGAGAAATAATATAATTCTATTAGATAGAATTATGATTGTAATTGTTTAATTAAGTTTGACTTAATTAAATAATAAAATTTATAGAAAAATTTATTTAAAATGACTAGGTCAAGAAAATAATATATTGGAAAGAATTTTGTTTTTGAAACATATAATTAATTAATTGTTAATTGATTAATTAATTAATTAATTAATTGAAAGGGGGAGGGCGCACCAGTTGCTAGCATCATTGCCATTGTCAATTAAATAAGGAAGACCTAATAAAAACCTAACAAAGATGACTCCTCCCCCATTTTCAATTATTATATGATAAACAATTGATTAACTAATCAATTGTTGATTAATTAATTAATTGTTAGTTTGCTATATATATGGAGGGTTTGGAACATCATAAAACACACCAAAATCATTCTTCTCTATATTGTTCTTCGGTCAAGAATTCTCCTAGCGAATTCACGAAGATCACGACTTTCGAGGATTCGTAGAGCAGGCTACGTGGATACCATAGTTGAGAGATTGCTCAACGACATCGTATATGCAAGCATTGTGAGCTGTTTCTATCTATTTAATTATCGTAATTAAATTATGTAATTTATATACAGTCACATCAGATTAATTGTTGTTGGTTAAATAAAATTTTAACTTCCGCTGCGTTATACTTCGAGTGTAATTATCGTAAAATTCCAACAGTTTACTGTGAGGAAGAAGGAGAAAATGTTACTGACCTTAGTGAGCTTTTAAAGAGGTTACATGATGCTTTACTTCCCGAAGAACAAGAAGCTACATTTTTAGGAGCTATTCAAGAAGGAGAGTGGAGCGAAGATAGTGATAAGGAGAATTTGGAAGGGGGTGAGCAGTATAATAGTTGCGAAGAAAGTGATAAGCCAAGTGATGAGAACATAGATGAAACAACGAATATGGCGAGTGATATTGGTGACGAGGGAATGTGTCAACCCCAATTTACGGTTATTTCTCCGAGGATAGAAACTCTTACAGTAACTCCTACAATTGACGAGGGTGATAGTGATATTGACAAACCACATATGCTTGATGATACAGAGTTATTTGATGTGAGACACAACAGTGACGAAGATGTTGGGGATGATTATCCATGGTTTAATGGGGTGGTGAGTGGGTTATGTACAGGAATGAAGTTGCAGAATATAACAACATATAGAAAAGCTTTGAGGGATTTGTGCATTGAAAATGGGGTTGACTTTAAACACGTGAAAAATACAAAAGAGAGAGTGACAGCGGTTTGCAAGTATCAGTGTAGTTTTAAGGTACACGCCTCATTAAAAGATGAGAGTGGTGTATTTCAAATCAAGACTTGGCGCCCTCTCCATCATTGCTCAAAGGATTGGAAAAATCATCTAGTCACTTGAGGGTATGTAACCTTTTGTATTAATTTTGTTATTTTTATGGTTAAATATTTTTGATACTAAGAGTAGCTGGTTAATAACTATAGATATATTGCTCGAAAATATCTTGAAGAATTTAGAGATAATCCAGATTGGAGTGTAGATGCAATACAAAAGACGCTAGAAAAGTGACTATCTTGCACAATTTCTATTCAACAATGTTATCGAGCTAAGCGGAAGGCAAAAAAGTTAATTGAGGGAGATGTGGCTAGCTAATATTTCAAACTGGAAGATTATGCAGAGATGGTGAGGAGAACCAATGAGGGAAGCACTGTCAACATTTGTACGCAGTTGGGTACTTTGGGTGATGACTATAAATATATGAATATAATATCTTATATTTCTATTCCTCGAGATCCTGTTCCTCTGTTTCTATACATGTATGTTCGATTTGCTGCCCAAAAACAAGCTTTTGGGCATCGCCATTGTGCTCCTTATTTCATGATAAAAAATAACAAAAAAGGTTGGGAGTTGCACAAGAGTTGAATTGAATTTGTATTATCAGTCAACGAGTACGTGAAATATGTTTCTCTAACAACACGTTACCGACACACACGTCGGATCGATTATTATAAACAACAATACCCTGTTTACAATTGAACGTAAAAATGGGCAAGTCATTGGTATATAATTTTTTTTGATAAGTCATCTGTATATAAATGTATTCATATGCGGTGTTTTGTGACTCTGTCGTTGTTTATACTTGATAGATTTAATTAGTATTAGAAAAATGAAATCGTGGCTTCTCCAAGTCATAAAAGCATGGAGATCTTCTGGTTGAGGCCAATATCTATCCCGTTGTAAGCAATAGGGGCGAACATCCATAGGTCGTCCGAGCTTAATAGCTACATTAAAGGATAAAAAAAAAACCCAAAATCAGTGACATAATTATTTTGAGATCAATGTTAAACACAAAATTTTTGAATTGAAATGATAAGAATATAATAGTATTAAATATTTGTTGAAACAATTTTATGCTAATAAAAATTGAACTATTAAATTTAGTTTTGAGTGATCCAAACCTTGATTTGGAGCTGCAAAAACTTGACATAGTGGACTGCTTCTTCCAGCATTGTACTAATATCAACCTTGGTTCCATTGGGAACAAGGGTTTGCAAGATCCTCAACCGCTCATTGATTCTTTCCCTCCTTTTCTGCAACATTTAACAAAACCTCTATTAGAAAAAAATGTTTTATCCATATTATTTTTCTGTGTATACATTAATTTTCAACTTTATGCCTTTTCTAATATTCAACCTTGTAGCGTCCACCATCGGTAGATTCCGACAACGACTAAACCCAGAGTTGAGTACTGTTAGTTCGAACTCGGAAGCATAGGTTTCTTACCCTAGCATAGAGGCTCTGAGGATCAGTAGCAGATCCCCTGCTGGCTCTAGCCTTGCCGCTGGGATTGAGGTCTTCATGAGAGGCCTTGGACTCCGAAGATGCGCCTCCATTGGAATCCTGATAACCATTCTCATCCTCTGAACTGTAATTGCTCAAGCTCTGTCCTTCCATTAATACTCCACCATTAGCCTCCCGAAGAAGGTCTTCGTGATTTGGAGTCAACTTAGAGCCCTTCTTTGGCCTCACATTCCTCTTCTTCTTCTTCTCTACCTGCGACTGGGTTACAAAGATAAACCACAGTGAGAAACTATACAATTACACATTAATAATTTGATGGAACATATGTTCTTTCAGCTACTTACATCAGTTGCAACTCCAGGTCTCTTCTTGGTCTGGTTCTGTTGGTTGGTTTTCGGTTCGGGTTCCGGGTCATGAGGGTGATCAATGGTGTAAGTGGTGGTGTCTCTTATTGGGATATCGGTTAACAGGTGGGAGAACAAGGTAGAGGTGGCTTTCTCGTCCATGATGCTAAAATCCATGGACGACAGGTCGTTCGATGCACAGTTAAACTGATCACCAGAGAAGCAGGGTCCATGGCAAGAGGAAAGATTAATGAGGTTAGAACTAGCAACATTTCCAAAGTAAGTGGTTTCAGGATGTTTCTGGTATAAAGTTGAAGGGTAGGTGGCCTGAGACCCCTCGGGAAACGAGAACTGGCCGAGCAGCTCAACAGCGAAGTCGGGTACTTCCATGGAGAAAATCCTGTTGTAGAAGTCCCACTCTCCTTCAGGGAAGGCTCCCATTGACTCCATTTCGAAGAAGGCGAGGAAAAGAGGGGGAAAAGAGATTTCTAATTCCCTGTTTGAAGTTGTTTTTGTGGTAGCCTGAGATGAGTACAAAACGTAGATCATGTATTTATATGGGGTTGGAGAGAGAGAAGGTTAAGTGAGGATTGACTTGATTTGTTCTTTAATACGTGATTAAGTTTATTTTAGTCTCAATCATTGTTCTGGTGTAGCTCTCAATTCTGTGTAACTGAACTCAGAAGTCCACTGGAGGACCTTTATGATTTACTAAAAATTAAAAATAATCTAATGTAATCAAATAGTGTAGTATTAAGTAGTTTTGTTACTGACGATTGAAACATGAAATCTATACAATCAATTTCTCGTAACGTGGATAACAATTATTTTTATGAGAAATGCTGAAATTAGAACAAAACTAAACAAGAACAAGAACATAAATAAAGAAGTTATAAATAAAAAAATAAATAAAACCAGTACTCTGAAGTATTGACTATCTACGACAAGATTATAGTTCTTATGAAGTTCTAACTAATATCCGGAGTTTTCTAACTCATCTACCTAACGATTTTACTCATTAGCTTGATAAAATCAAGATAGCAAAATTGTAAGTTACTAATTAACGCTTTCACTTATCAACTAGACTTAGAACTAAATTAATCTCAATTATGAAGATTCTCCTAGCGAGTTATTCTTGCGATATGAAGACATCTCATACCTAAGAATATATTAATTGATTCTTATACTAATTTGAGTAACTTTTGGTCCACTCTCCTCAATTATAATCATAACCTAGATGATCAAGCTAGAATAAGCATTAAGCTTATCAATTAACAACTACTAATATGATATTCAAACCATAAATCAACATAGGTAATCAATCACATAATTAGAATATCGTACTCAAGAGAGATCTATTCGCTATGCACATTCAATAATCACAATAGATTGACAAATAACATAAGAGAGATAGAGAAAGCTTAGTTGTGATGATCAAGCATTATCAAATCCTACGTGATAAATTGATGTTGTGTCCTTCCATAAATCTTTCAAGGTCTCAAAACTTGTAAGAACAAAAGGTACAAAATCCTAGGCTTATGGCATTTATATAGCTAAAAATTGTCTAAAACAAAAGAGGATCGAAACCCAATAAATTGTAAGTCTTGCAAAACCGAGTTCGCAGGGCCTAGCCGCCTCTAGAAGTCGAAGACTGATATTCCTTATCAGTTCCCTATAGCGATCGTTAGGAGGCTAGTGCCCGCTAGGCTAACTTAAACACCTCTCGTTCCTTCTCGTCCTCCCGTCCAAGCTCCACATATTTCTGAACCACTCAAAATTCTTACAAAGACATCCGATAAATAGTAGACATTTATCCATTGACTCACAACACGCACAATTAATACAAAAACTTAACAAGACATCACAAAAATAGACAATAACATGATTTAACGCACATAAAATACATACGAAAATACGAGTATTTATACACTCATCGCTTTAACAACCAAGCTAAGTATAACAAAGACGAGACCTAGTTCATACAATGTTAATTGATAGGTATAATTAAACAACATACACTTAAGCCTAGTCACAGAAACCACAAAGCATAACTAATGTACATCCACTGCCGGAGCATGATGGTGAAAAGTTTTTTCTTTTTACAGATAAAGTATTGTATTACTATAAAGAGGCCTCAAACTAGGTTATACCAGGAGTATACAAGTAGCATATCCGAGGATGGTGAAAAGTGATTCTAACTTAGAAGTGTCAAGTTCGAACAATGAGAAAATATTAAAAAATTCATTTACAACTCAAATAAATAGGTGAATATTTCAATACTTATAAACAAATTATTTATACTTGCAACATTGGACATGCAATGAAACATGGGTTATCCAAAGATAAAAACGAATATGAGATTAATAAATTTATATCATTTCAAAATCTTTAAATTAATAAAATGGATATGATATTAATAAGTTTATATCATTTTAAAATCTTTGAATTAATGAATTTTTCGTACTTGTAATCAAGCTCGTCGTCACACTAACAATTTAGCAAACCCAAGTTTTTTTTAGTATAACTTTTTAAGTGCCTTAAACAAAACCTATTCTTTCTGTGAAGTACCTAGGAGAAAACTTGGCTTTCATAGGTGAGCAAATCCAAATCAAGATAAGAAAAAAACTGGTATAAGGAGCCAATCATTCAGGACTAGCCAGCTATAATAAGTCGGTCTGCGATGTGATTATTAAATTGAATATCAAAGAAGGACGCGCATATTTGAGCATGCGATTTCCCATTCTTAATTTGAGAGGGCACTTTGAAATGCCAGAACGTGGAAAGTCTTCTTTTGGTATTAGAAAAAGGGATATGGAAATTCCATTGCAAGATTACAGATTAATACAATGATAGGGCCATGGGCGGCCCCTGATTGAAGATGATGAATTTGAAGTAGTTAAATTAAACATGCGATGCCCCGACAGGCTAACCTTGTAGGTCGCTCCTTTGTCCCCTCCCATTCGTAAAAACACGGTGTTGATCGAATATTTATTATATTAGTCAATTTATATTTGAATCAAGTAGATATTTTTTAAAGGTAAAAAATTAACAAAGTTCTCATAACAATTACGTATAAGAAAAAGTTATATTGACTTATTTTTATTGAAACTATATTTTAAATCATTAACTTAATTTTTTTATTAAATTAGTACAACAGTTGGTCGGTATCTCTCTTTAATTGCGAGTCACACTTTTTCATTATTTTCCAAATTCACCAAAAATTAATAAAATTGGTGCTGTATTTTTCTAATTACCAAATTACCATTCACGTGGAACACTAATTTTTTCCCCACGACTTGAACAATGTCACGAAAAATTACAAATCATGGGAAAATAATCAGTGACCAAGTCCTGAAACAAAAACCCTATGTCTTTGTCACTCAAGAGTTTTTTTTTACTTGGTCAATCCTTATCTATAAGACCTAGTCATGGGATAAATCTCATCCACACAAAACCATATCTCAAATTCCATCACCCCGTCCTCGATTGTTGCTCACTACATCTACCTTGCTCTGTCCTCGCTATGAGTCCACCTTGCTCCATCCTTATCGACTGCTGCTCATCCAGTAGTTAGGAGGTGGTCCCTTGCTCGTGCCATCACCGATGGTCAGTAGGTTGTGGCTGTCCGTGGTGGTCAATCAGATTTTATTCATCAACCACTCATTGTCATCACTAGCTAGTTACTAAGTCGTCCATCGGTGGTCAAGGTTAATGCTCCTCTTATTGTAGTTATATTTGAGGTAATAAATGAGTTTTTTGTTTTAATTATTTTTTCTTAAATTAATTTTAGATATGGTCATCTTGTTGTTTAATTTTGCATGTTAATGATATAGAGTTACATTTTGGGTTAGAGGTCTTTTAGATACGATCTTACTGAAGCGTTAGGATGTGCTTCGATCACAGACTATATGGAATACTTGAGGTATATAGAGCAACTAATATTTTTTATGTGGATAGTGTATTTAAGATCTATCGACGAATATAGAAGTAGGAGCCCGACGTAGAACTAGGTGTTTATAGCTTAGTGGGCTGAATTTTGGGATGGTTGGTAAATCGATCATGTTTTAATCAAATTGGCTATTATTAAAGCCTTGGTAAAGTGATGACAGCTAGAGATGCACACATTCTATATTCCTAAAGGAGATGACCATCACTCTCTAGGACAGAGCTATACTATACAAACTCCTTATTGATGAAATCTAACTCATAAGACATGAGAAACCTACTATTTGTCAAAAGTTATACAAACGCTACTTTGGAAGGAACCTTATGGACACACCTAGTTGTGTGGACGATGATTAATTGCCCTAAGGTAGTTTGAAGAATTGTTTTACCTATCAAATTTCCCTGATGAGATTAGTGATGAGACCATGCATCAATTTTTTTAGTGAGCATAAAGTGCCTAATTAAATTCATATTATTTTTAGAGACAATTGAGTCAAAGGTCAATCCATGTTGTTTATCGATAATAGTTAGAATAGTGCACGTCTAACGCACCTGTATAACTAGTTATGCAAAGCCAACAACCAAAGTGCACTCTTTGTTTCCAAAAATCAAGTGGTAGTATCTATGTGGACTTCAGAAAGGATCTTCTCTCTTTGACTAGTCATTAAAATATGAAGGTCCAAAAATATGGTTAGACGGTTGGTAATAATTACTATGTATTGTTACTTGGAATCTTTATAATGATGTATAAATAATGTTTAATATTATATATTTTAGGTGGACATGAAGTATCAATAAACGCATTACCAAAAATATAACAAGCATCACAATTTATTGGCATAAGTTAGATAATCTTAAAGACTCGTTGTAAGTAATTAAGAATTAAAAAACAATAAATGACAAAAGGTTTTTGTTGATGATTATGAATTTGACTTTGTATTTTTACGTAGGTGCTTTGAATTTTGTACAATGATCTAATTTGTAAGGTATATGTCATCAAGATTGATGATTATGATTGTTACGAGCACTAGTGATATCTTTTTACTATGTGAAGTAGCGTTATATTGATTGGATGTTGAGATAGTTTCGATACGTCCAAAATATTCTAGTACCTTTTAAGAAAGATAAAGAGACACGTAGTGCAGTTTTAGGTTAGGTTAGCATGCACAAAGTGAATGATGCTTTTCTATTCCACGTACTAACATAGTGGTTATATATTCATTATCATGATAGATATATAAATTGGTATAAATTACACATTGAATGATTTATTAGTTATGCAAGAGCAATACTTTATAGGAATGTAAGTATATATATATGATTTATTATACACGCAGGTTAATTTTTATTATATAATTATAAATATTTTAACTATTGTAATAATGATCACAAGTTTTATTCGTTGGTCAATGTTGTTAAGCATATATGACACCCATTTATGATGGTATTTAGATCTTCTAGATACCTAGTTATGATGGATGAACTTTTTTAACAAAAGGAATAAAATGCTGCTAGGTATAACAATATCAAATTTTCAAGAAAACCTAATAAAATGGGAAGATTATCAGCCAATATTGCACATGCGAGTCTCGGTAACACTGGCTCTGAAAAATTTAGCTTCCTAACTGTTCTTATAGTGTGTGAGTCTCAAAAAACCAACTCTAGTTCCCATGCACTCCTAAAATTCCACTTAGTCTGCTAAGAGGTTTGGTCTCTTAGTTTTTAGCTCTTTATTTCTTTTTTTTTACTTATCTTAATAAGATTTTTTTTTTATAGTACCATGTTTTATGAGAGTATTTGTCAAGTGGGATATTCAACCATTATAACACTTTTAGGATGATTGCTCCAACTCCTAGCTATGCTTCTTAGATAGCAAAAGAGCATACTTGATTCCGAATCACTCACCTTCTACCCACATTCAATATAACAATGATCAAAATTTGACACACTTTCTTCTAATTCCCAATCAAGCAACTCGCAAATGGGTTTTGCTCTATCCTCTACCTTGTAGTTGGCCTAACAATATTCAGCTTACAACCTCCTCTTTGATTCACAGCTAGCCTAGTACTATCCGACATATAGCCACCTCTCAACTTCACAGTTGGTCCAATAATGTCTAACTTACAACCACTCTACTTCAAAGATGGTTCATCAACATTCAGTTAATATCTCCGCCATCACTTTATAATCGGTCCAACAAATTTTCACATTGTCTACATAGTAATACATGATCAATTAAAATTTATGGTATTAATATTTAAGTAAATTATTGGATGACTTTATTAGTTATATTTTTATGCTTTTGTTAATAGGATTGATATAGTGACACTTCTTACCACTTCTGATGAACATATTTGTGGTAATTCTTTGTTTGTCCAGAATGACTAAGATGAGAGGCAATAATTCTGTTTCTTGAACATGTTTTGAGTAGTAATCACATGTTCTCTTTTCCACAATAATTTCTAATGATAATTTTTCCATGTGTGATCCGCATATGTTGACCATGGTCTGAATTTCATAACATCGTCTTCAACTTTTATAGTAATTTGGCAAAATTTTCCTTTTCTTGAAAGACATTTAAATATGAGTCTAGTAATTTTTGATTTGATTAAGTATAATTTTTTGAACTAATTTTTCCCACAACCTATATTTGGTTAAGTTATTCTCATTGAACTTCAACTTTATTTAACCTCCATCTTGGTAGTCAAAATTGGTGTGACTATTTTTTTAATTATTTTATCATATTTCAACTTTATTATTCGATCCGCACATATATTATTACCAGTACAACAAATGACAACAATGTGATTGTCTAATGTAAATGGTAAAAATTATGTAACTTGTTAGATAGAAAATCTAAATTTATATATAAAAATTGGTGACACCAATTTTTTGGATAGATAATAAGATAATTGACCGAGTCATCTAATTATTTTTTTTTTGTGAATGTCCAAGACATAGATTTTTTTTGACTTGGTTAAGAATTATTTTCTATGACTTGGTCATCATGAATATTCATTCTAAGAAAAAAATTCTAGGATGCCATTAGGGATGGCAATGGGTAGGGTAGGGTAGAGTATTGATAGTATCCAACCCATACCCTAGTTTTTTTAGTTGGATCCATACCCTACCCACGACCCTATGGATATCTTTTAGAAAGACCTGGACCCAGACCCTAGGGTCTAATCAAAGATCCATGTCCTATCCATGGACCCGCTACTTTATACCATATTTTTTTAAAATTTTAATATGATACATAAAAAAATAAAGTTGATATAATAAAAAAATAGTATCAAACTAAAATAAAATAGTAGCATTTCAACCAACTAAATAAATATGGTTCACAAGTTATCAATAAACTTATAAGTATTAAATATAAAGTTCGAAAACAAAATAATTTCTTGTCCATGTGACTTTTGAATAAGTCTTTGTGATTATCTTCTTGCTCCTTTCTTGCTCATGTAATTTAATTCTTCTAGATTTCTTTTGCATCTGAATATCAAATTTAATTACTTAATTAGTTATTTAAAATTTGATATTTTAATATAAAAAATTAATATTGTATATATACATGAAACTTTACTGTCGACATCGTCAATAACTGAAGCATATTCTATACTATTTGCATATTCTATTGAATCTATGGAGTAAAATAAGATATCAAACTTAAGCACATTATTTTAAATCACAAACCTGATAAAATATATCATTATCAAATTACTTTTTTTATGGTCTCATGCAACCAATTTTGCAAACACATTAAAGCTTCCAAAGTCTCCAGATGTAAACGATTACGATGAGCGCTTACCACCCTACCTCCTGTGCTAAAAGCAGACTCTGAGGCAACACAGGACACTATAATACATAGCACATCTCGAGCAATGATTTGCAATGTGGGATACTTGAGCCCATTATTTTGTCACCAACTTAATATGTCAAAGTTCTCCGCTCTAGGTAAAATAAACTCTTCCAAGTAATGATCTAATTCAGATTTGCTCACTGAACTCTTGAGTTTCTTCTTGCTCCTCACGAAATAGTCATATTCATGTTTATCTAATTAGGTGTTAGAATTTTTTTAGTTAACTTATATATGCATTGTAATTATTTTCATAATAAATTAACTAGGGTCTAAGTAGGATCTAACTAATGGATATATGGGTAGGGTCTAACAAATGGGGTTTATGGGTAGGGTCTGGGTTTGGGTTTAAATCGATCCAATCCAGACTCAGACCCTATTAAAATCCACATACATAAACCCATACCCTATCCATGACCCATGGATCCTAAGAACCACTGGATAGGGTAAGGTCTGATCCACAGGGTCTGGATCTTTTTGCCATCCCTAGATGCCATTTGGACAATAATTTAATAATTAAAAAATAGAGCACATATTTTATAATTTTTGGTGAATAATAATACTATTTTGGAAGGAAAAATGGTCTTTATACTATTCTCACATGTTATCATTAATTTTGGTAATTTTGGTCTGTGTTGCATCTGAATCATTATTTTACGGTACCACACATCCACCTCGTTGTCTTCTTCTAGATGGATAATTCTCATGTGAAGTCACATCCAATTGAGAAATTTTTACTGCAAACAAAAGTTTTCTGTGATACATCTACATTATTTTTGGTGAACTCCAAATTAATAAGAGCTTTGTTGTTCTTACTAGAAATACAGGTGCTTGAGTATGTGTTTGGGAAAAGTCTTTTTGCATCTTCGTAGTGTTCATGATATTTATGAAATATTATCTCTATAAATCAATATCAGTTTCTGTGTGTATTTTGTCTTCGCTCTCATGCATTCTAAAAAATTCTGCATAAAATTACTCTCCTCAAATTACTCCAAACTAAATTTGGAGTTCTCTCA
This sequence comes from Hypericum perforatum, assembly GCA_012979155.1. Taxonomy (NCBI): domain Eukaryota; kingdom Viridiplantae; phylum Streptophyta; class Magnoliopsida; order Malpighiales; family Hypericaceae; genus Hypericum; species Hypericum perforatum. The sequence goes on along the minus strand of SOPF01027073.1, from coordinate 23,979 downwards.
TGTGTGTTGGTCGTGGAGGGTGTGTACTTGATTAGGATCGGGCACAGTCGAGGCAAGTGTTGGACACTTTTTCCGTAAGACAAAATTATCCTATATATTTTATTGCGCACACGAATCTCAAATATTTTGGGCGAATCCTTATATACCCAGAACTTTTGAACACAGAGAGAGGGAAAGAAAGAACAACTATTGATAATGAATACTTATGCAATAAGTTGTTTGGACAAATGAAATGGCAGAGGCACCACTCTATTTACAGGTGAGGAAGTCGTCATCCGAAAAGACACGAGCACTTATGAAGAGTCGCCATAAATGCAAACATATCCCTTCGGATGACTTTATGGATAGGTCTTATCCAGATTCGTGTCCTTTCAGATGATACTCCGATTAAGCCTTATCCACCTCCAGTCCTTTGCATCCCTTCAGAATTTTCCCTTCTTGGGCTTTTGGGCTTTAGGACCCTCGGCCCCATAGCGAAGAATCTCCAAGGTCTTTGGACTCATTCACCTATTTTTCCAATAATGTGTGCCATAAAATAGACATACTTTGTTGAGATTTATATTAAGTCATCAAATCATTCAATCTTTCTCGTGTTTATTACAATCTTTATATCTAACACACAACCTTAAGACAATGATTTAATAGATTTTTTACACTTATAAACTTATCAATCTCATATGTTTAATCAATATGAAATACTCTTAACAAATATATCCAGATATTATATGGCTCACAGTAGAATGGATTAGATATAGACTATACAGATAAGTTCATACAGTATAGAATGTGGGTGGACCGTTAACATGTGTATAGATAAGTTCATACAGTATAGATAAGTTCTCATGTGGTAGCGATATTGTTGTTCACATGATATCAATATTTCCTCCATGCGATAATGACATGTGTTTTTTTGTATATTTATTTTTGCGAGAATGATATTTTCTTCATGCAATACTAGTCCATGTGAGTTTCACTTTGGTCTAGTGATTTTTAGATTTTTGCAAAAAGATTTCAAACATGTTTATTTGCGTACTTTTATTTTTTTTATAATGATAATTTCTTCATGCGATATTTGTCTATTTGAGAAAATTTTTCACTTTTATCCCGTGATTTTTAGATTTAGGCAAAAACAAAACTCATGTGTTCTTTAGTCCGTACCGAAAAATATCACTCCTATACTAATTCAACCCCGGGTCAAAGTGTAGTCTCAGCAAGATATCTTATTTTCTGAGATACAATATTCAAATGTGGTATACTAATATCTTTTAGGCTCGTGAAATCACACTCTATTATTTTGATAAAATTGTTTTAATTTAAACTTAATTATGTAAACAAAAGTAGATAAACTAAACACTAAACATGGGATTAAAAGCATGATCTATATTCTATACTCGTAAAACCGTCCAAGAGTGATCTCGGAATTTATATATCAGCTAAGGACGGCAAAATTTTTTGTTTAGAATCGATATAACCAATTTAAAGTCGTTAATTATACAATCTCGGGCCAAGCGATAGGAGTCACGTACTATGGTTCGCATTGGTCAGGAAGCTAGTGCTATAATTTGGTAAGACGTCGATTCGTGGTTTTTGTCTATGAAGATATTGTTAATACCCATGCATATGCCATATATGTACATACATTTATTTTTTGTATGAAATTAATTTTCCCGGTGCAATAGAATCCTTAGTTTCTTTATAGTCTGGAACAGTTAAATTCGATAACCCATAGTCATCGATAGAACTAATTAACTATCAAAATCTTATTTATCTCAAATTAGTTGATCGCGACCGAATTATATTTTAGAATTAGGATCCATTGATCAATAAAGTAACACTTATCTCCGGTGTCTTATTGCCCAACCCTGGTCTTCTTCAGTCATTATCTTCCTACTCGCATTGGCCTTTTTTTTTTAATACCCAGGTATCCGGCCTAGTCCATTATGAACTTTCAACGGGGTCGACTATTCCTGTTCGAGGCGGGTCCCGGGGTTAAGGTTTTAAACCTCTCCCAATACCGTTGCGGGAGATCGAACCTTGGTTCGCCCTTCCAAATGCAGCCACTGGCACCACTGCACCAACTGTGCGTTGGTTACTCGCATTGCCCTTTTTCCCGGTGAAGTACTCGTACTAATGTCTTTTTCAATTGACCTTATGGGCACTAAAAGGTCCAATTTTTTTGCAATATAGAGATTATTATAAGGTCAATGTCTATTGAAAGTAACATTTAACCTGCTCAAGGAACTAATAATTAAAGTATTGTCTACTGGGAAATCATATCACCAGCTGGGTTTTCCCATCCGGAGAAAAGAGACGGAAAAGAAAGAAAAATAGTTTTATTGTTTCATGTGTAAAGTTAAGCTTATGAATAAAAAAAGTTTGAACTATTGAAATATAACGGTTACAATTATTTAGAAGAATAGTTTTGACATTATTTAATAATCATATTCGAATTAAATTTGGAATAGTTAATGTCTTGATATTTATAATATCAACCAAATAATATTAATGTTATTAGTTGTTGGACTTTTAATTAAAAGAGTTTCTTACGTGCTTCGATTTCACCCAAAAATGACTTAAAAACAATGTATCAAGAGAATCTCTATAAATTCTCACGTTTGCAAAGCTACATGAATATCTTTTAACATTACGTGACATAACATATTACTTGGGAGAGAGATTTTTTTTGGGAGGAGGATACCTCTCGTATCTTCCATGTGATTTAGTGCGTCGCTAATGCTCTGATTTTTTTGATTTTTTTTATACTTTCGACCCCGTGAATTTGTCTCCCAATGTCATAATTAGCCAATTAGGTGTCTTATGCTTGGGGTTTGGTGTACTTTTGGTATAGATATTTTTTATGTTACCTTGAGTCATGAACTCAAAAAGTGCTTATTCGTTATTTGGTACTCCAAGTTCGGTGCCATTGGTGTAATATGTCTTGGGGAATATATCACTTCACCTTAAAACAAAAACATATTTATTGACAGTTGATACAAAACACTGACAAATTTGATAGATAATTTGAATGAACATAGCGCATATAACAGACAAGGATCCTGGTTGATTCATAATACCGACCTTTTGGAATAACACAGAGAACAAAGATGAAGGGCATGAACCGAATCTAGAAAATCTTGATCAAGTCCCAAAACGTGAATCTAATAACCCAATATGGATCGCCATATAACCTCTTTAATCCATAAAGATTACCTGAACTAAGCCACAACGGAACATCGCCAACCTTTTTGGTCTCCCCCTTAAACTGCGTCGATGCCCACGCGTTGTTGTCCACGCGTCGTCGTCGATGCGAGAATATCGGCATTGGATTATATGGGGATGTCTAAAAAGTAATCCCCACTATGGGGATTATTTCTAGACTGTCAGATCATAATTTTATGCTTAAAATCTTAATCTAATGGTTATTATGTTTGGGGACAAAATTGGTATTAGACAAATATTTAATTAATTACTGTAACTCTAATTATCTTTATTTTCTTTATCTAATATTTAAATTTAACAATCAACCCTAATTATTACTCCCTAATTATTGTTGTCATTATAACAATAACGTAATTAATTTAAACGAACCCATACCCCACCACCAATGAATACTAAAACAACCCCCTAACAAAAATCAGTAAACTAAAATCTCTTGTTCAAACAAAATGGCGACGGCGAGTTGGGTTTTTATGGATGGCCATAACGGCGACAGGTGAATTTCCAATTAATAAACAACCCCCCTCTATAAGAAAACCCAACACTCCAGCATCCCAATAAAAAAAAATCAACCCCCACCCAATCCACTGCCGTATTGTTTAAACAAAATACCAATGTTATTGCCGACGATCATTATATAAAAGGCCATAACGACGGCAGCGACTATGTCGATGAGCCCATCTTCGTCCTCGTACCCCGGCCCAGGCCAGTGTTACGGTCCTCGTCGGCCGAGAAATTCACCTTTCGTCATGGTCGTCGTCCTCCGCCACAGGCTTCGTGCCATCCAGTTCGAGTTTTGCTTCTCGGTCCTCAACCTTCTTCGGAATATTGGTACTCACGTTCCAGAATATTGGTACCCTTGTTTAGTAATACTGGTACCCCCGTTCAGCCCCGTTCAGTAATATTGGTATCTTTGTTCTTTAATATTGGTACCTTTATTCTTCAATATTGATATCCTCGTTCAGTAATATTGGTACCCCCGTTCAGTAATATTGGTACTAGTGTTCTTTAATATTGGTACCATTATTCTTTAATATTGTCACATTTGTTCTTTAATATTGGTACATTTGTTCTTCAATATTGGTACATTTGTTCTTCAATATTGATACCTTCATCTTTTAATATTGGTATATTCGTCTTTTAATATTGGTACCTTCGTCTTTTAATATTGGTTCTATTTTCTTCAATATTGGTACCGTCTTTTAATTTTGGTAACTTGCGTAGATGTAGGGTCAACGACGGTGATGGTTTGGCGAGGATAAAAGGTCGACGGCAATGATGGTTTGACGAAGATGGTGGGTCGACGACGGTGATGGTTCGGCGCAGATGATAGGTCGACGACTGTGATTATTTTGGCGAAAAGGATGATTTATTTCATGTATAAATATTTCGAATAAGTGCTTTTGGAAGTAATATTTTCTTGGAGATTTAATTTTTTGAATGAATTGGTAGTTACATTTTTGTAGCACAATTTTTTAGAGATTTTAATTTTTGAATGTTGTCCCTTACTCATTTAGTGCATGATTTAAGGGATTACGATTCTCTATTCATAAGTTTCTACTTTTTAGGATTATAATTAATCAGTACTATACCAATTATACCCTCCTCCCCACCATGGGGATTAACACCTAATCCCCATCTAATCTGGACTCGGGATATCCTAGCTACATTCTCCTATACAAGTTTGTTGTATTCGATGGCGAGCAATTTTATTTATGAAATATATATTTGGATGATATTTTTTATGCTCGTAAGACTTAATCTATAATTTTTGTAATTAATCTAAGTCAATTACTAGTTAAATTAATTTTCATTAGTTTGTCTTAAAAGAGATGAGCAAACAACTTTTCAATGTATCACATACTTTAGTAATATTTTCGCCTAAAGATAATCCAACAAATTAAATGTTGCACAATCGCAGTACAAGTTTACAAAATTCCATTCTATCTAGATACTACTAATAGAAATATTAATTTTATAGGTTTTACACGTACAAAAGAAGATACCGTTTTCATCTTCAATAATTACTCTAAATAGTAAGTGCTTTGGATTAAAAAAACACCAGAGTTGATCTACGAGAGTTAATATTTAAATTTTAAGAGTGTAAAATATGTTTTATTTAAAGGGTAGTGTATTTGATTATGATCTTTCTTAGTTAAAGCAATAATTAATTCTTTTGTTCTGTACATTTCAATACTTACAGGTTACGACAATGGTCCTCAAAATACAACAATTACAGTTTCAAATTCGTAACATAACGATTCTCAAAATCTCGGCAAACTAAAATGCCACAAGCAACCAATGTGTCATGCGCACATGCACGTGCGTGTGTTCGTGGGCGTTTGGATGACTCGTACTAGACCCGAATGTCTTTTCAGTGGCCACTTTAGTTGCAAGCTAACAATCAAATTTCTCTTTACAAAGTGAGAATTCAGAGTCCTAACACAACGAATGTGGTACACTATAGTCCATTTTGAACTACTTCCAAAATGATCCCTACTTTTTTTTTTGGAAAATTCAATTTTAAGCTACAAATTTTATGTATTAATTTGTCATTCATTCAAAATTGAATTTGAGAAAATAAATACACTCGAACTAAGTAGACTAAACATAGATTTTAAATTTGTGACTTAATGTGACTTTCACCAAGTGAAACCATTTTCAATTTCCAACAAAATAAAAGTTTGAGACTTAATACCTAGAAAAGCCGACAACGTTAAACGGCAAAAACAAACCTGGTTGAACAGTTTTCTAAATTGCACCGTCCATGCCACGACTTGGTGTCAAGAAACCCTAAAAATCCCAAGTAATCGGAAGCAAAAAAATAATAATTTAGAAGAGATAATGCGTCATCTAGGGAATATTATCTAGAATATGACAGTGAATAGGGTGGATGATTTAGAACCATGTACTGTGTACAACACATGTCGGATTTTATTCCTCTTCGGTTAATGAGTTTTTCGATTTCTCTAAGACCATCCGCACCCCTGCCCCTGCTACAGTCCGTGCCCTGGGCGCCACGTCAGCGTGACCCTGCTCTCAGTTTTTCAGCCCACACCCCTGCCCCTGCTACAGTCCGTGCCCTGGGCGCCACATCAGCTTTTTTTTTTCAGCTCAGCTTTTTAAAATACAGCTAACTGTATCAAACTCGAATATTTTTTCGTGCTTTTTCGAATACGGTAAATTAAAAATTCGAACCACAACCACAAAAATAATTTTACGAAATGGAAATTTTATTTAAAATTGCACATTACAAAAGGAACTACGAAATTCAACAAATTACAAAAGGAACTACGAAATTCAACAAATTACAAAAGGAACTACGAAATTCAACAAATTACAAAAGGAACTACGAAATTCAACAAAAAATTGTTAAAAATTATAAAAAAAAATTAAAAAATTTTCATTTGGACAAAAAAATCGAAAATGTTGAAAAGAAATTTTATAAATTTTTTTCGATTTTTTTCGATTTTTTTCGATTTTTTTCAATTTTTTAAAAAAATTTTAAAAAAAAAAATAAATAACTCGACCTGGGTGACGTGGCCCAATCAGAGCGGGCCACGTCGCCCGGTCGAGTTTCCGTGCCCTGGGCGCCTCACGCCCCCCTGACACGCGAGGGCGAGGCGCGTGTCAGGGAGGCGCCCCGCCTCGCCCAATGGGGGGGTGACACGTGGCCCGCCCAGGGCGCACGGCCCCCCCCGTGCGGGTGGTCTAAGCAGGCACGCACGATCGCTGGGTAAGATTGTCCTATCAGTACACCTTTTGAGACCTTTTCTATATAGTACTATTTGAGTGTATTTTAAAGAATGAATGACAGCTATTTTTAGGATATTATTCATCTGAGATTATATGTTATCTAATACTTATAAGATTAGTTAATCGAATTTTTAATCAATACGATGTCTGAATTACGATGAAATTGCCGCAAAAAATATTTAAATATATTGTATTTTAATTACTTAACCCAATACATCTAAATTAACATTAGAATTGATTATGTAAAGTAACAAATATGCTTATTATTTTGGCTAAGACAACCAGCTCGAAACACTGGGAGCGTATAGTTAGCAGCCGCGTGTATGCATCAACCACTCAACTCTTAGTTTAATTAATTCCAATCATGACCTTAAAAAGTTCAATTAATGGCCTCTTTGAACCTCGCTAACTATTTATTTTTTATGAGTATTTTAATTCTTTCATGAGTTTTTGTAAAACTGATTTGGGTAAACTAGTCTCATTAATTTTAATCTATCGTTATTCGAGAAAATATCAACTGACACCAGGGAAAGAAATATTCAGTTTATTCCATAGTAGTTTTGAATTTAGACATTTTCAAAATCTTGTAAAGTTTGTTTTGTTATTTTTGATACAACTATTTTTAGAAAATAATGGATTCACATATCTGAATCAGCTTTTTTCCAATATCTATGAAAACGGATCCAACTTCAAACAAGTACATCTGGATATAGATCCAGATTCAAATCGATCCGTTGTGATTCCTAACTCTAATTGTACCACGGCTTACAAAAAACATTAATTGCACCACAATTTGATGTTATTCTTGGGCCAAAAGTAGTTAAGCCTAAAGTTGGGCCCACAAAATTTGAAGACGCTGCGTTGGTGCACAACCAACAAGTAATATTTCATAATATTTTTTAGTTGAATAATATCACTACCTATTTAAGAAGCAAAATCTTTTCTAATATTTTATATTCAAAATTGATCACTATCAAACCTTATTTCAAGCACAAATATCTTAACAAAGTATTTTTAATAAAGTGTTTTATAAACATAAAATTTAAACTTTATTCAAGAACAAATTTCTTAATAAAGTATTTATAATCATAAAATTTAAACGTTAAATTTTTGGGTAAATTACATCTGGCCCCCTCTAATTTAGACAAATAGACAATTTTCCCATGTATTTTGCAAACTGATTAAAGATCTCTCTTAGTTCGGCAAAATTATACGATTCCCCCCCTCTCGCCGGAACCGGCAAATTTCTCTGGCGAGGGGCCAAGGGAAAGGACTATTGTACCCCTGGCTTGAAAAAAAACTCTTCCCTCTTCCTCTTCCTCTCCTCCTCCTCCTCCTCTTTTCTCCTCCTCAGCCGCCGCCACCCAAACTTCCAACCCCAGTCCCAATCTCTCCCCATCCAACCCCAAGCTTAGCCCGCGACCTCAACCCCGAGTAGGACAAGAATCTTGAGTTCCTCATCCATGACCCAGACCCGATCCCTCATGATGGACCCTCCTCCCTCCTCGCCGAGGAGATGCTTGAGATCAGCCTCTACAATTACAACAAGAAGATCACCACAGCTGGGAAGTGTCTTGCCTTCCTTGGACTCAATTACAGCACACTTCATGTACTCATCAGCAAATCAAATGACAAATTACCCAAAAGAAAGAAACAACTACCACCTCTACCTTTTCCGTGTTTGTCGACTTGTCAAGCCGAGGTAGCCTCTAACGACACCATCACTAACCCCTGGAAGTAGTCTTTTACTAACCCATAATTATACAACAAATATCCCCTACCTCCAGCAATTGAACCAAATTGATGAACCCCCTTTTGTGCTGCCTAAAAACCCTAGATCCACACAAAAGGCAACCTCGCAAACCTATATAGACTAGAGCTACTCTTTTCCCCCTTTGTATCTCTCTCTCCCCTTCGTCGAATTCCTTTAATGGAATTCCTTTGATGGGTTTGACCGATCCCTAATTAGACTTCCCCCGACGATGGATTCGCCCTCGGTGTCGTCATTCCTGACCAAGACCTATGGGATGGTGGACTTCTTGGTCGTCCGATGACGTGGTTGCGTGGAACCACAAAAGCAATAGCTTCATCGTCTCCAACCTCGAGTGGTTCCATACAGTTTGGAAGAAGAAGAAGAAGATAGGCGGTGGAGGGTGCCTTTACTTTTGGTTTTTGGTCATCATTGTAGCGTACGTATTTGATTTATATTTTTATTTCTTTAGTAGAAGGGTATAATAATCATTTCTCGTGGCTCCTCGTCGGAGAAATTTGCCGATTCCGACGAGAGGGGGGAAATCATATAATTTCGCTGAACTAAAAAGGATTTTTAATCAGTTTGCAAAATACAGGGGGGAAATTGTCTATTTGTCTAAACTAAAAGGGGCCAAATATAATTTACCCTAAATTTTTTTATCACTCAAAACAATCCTAATTTTTAAAACTTTCTAGAGAGGAGCATACGGTGTGTTGGCTATATTTGATAGGTTTATGATACACACATTGTAACATCCTGTGATTTGATTGATTGGCTAAACAAATCAACACAAAAAATTTCACCATATTTGTCCTCACTTTACGTAGTCCAAAAAAATCATAAGAGGTCACTCATCCTGATCCTATATTCGGTCAAACGTGTTTAACTTCGAAATTCTTTTGAATATGTGTTCCCGAAAAGAAGGTGTACCTTGTTAGTATGGATAGTTATAATCAAATCACTTCAGCGTTTCACACAATACATATACGGGGTATCACATTAACCACATCCTCATCGCACCAGGTACACACTCCCGAAATCCCTCGTTTATAGGTACATTAGATCCCCGAATCACACCGTACAAATCAAAATCGCTCTGATACAAAATGTAAATTACACCGACTTACGATATTTTCTCGTGGTGTTCGAAGCCTTCCGATTCTTACGACTCCCTAGCTTCCCATGATATGTCGTGGTGCTCTTTCTTGTCCCTAGGTTCGTCTAGAAAATTGGCCCTACTTTTTAAGATTAAAGTTTGGCAAAATTTAATTTAGTTCAAGTGCATATTATCCTCTATTTCCTTATAAGTTAATTTTTAGATTCTTATTTTGGTTTTTGATCCTCGGACAGGTGTAGTAGCGTCAAGCTTTGTGCTGAAAAGTCAGCTCGAAATATCGAGGATCATTTGTTTGGTCAAGAAATTCCTAATAAACAATCGTTATCAAATCAAGTCAACGTATATTTTACACGGATTTACTTGCATATAGATTAAGAAATGAGTTTACTCGTGATAATAGAAATAATATACCTCAAGTCAACCTTGAACTTCTTTTTAATCTTAATAACGAGGATTAAAAAATTATTTATAAAGTAAACTAATTTAAATTTATATTTGACATAATGAATATTTAATATTAATATTTTTTAAAATTCTAGATACGCATTTATTAATTTATAATTTATGAATTATCGTTGAACTAAGTATTTTTTCTTATGAAATCAAGGAGTTCCGTTGTGGATAGATCAAAGGGAGGTTGATTACGCTTCTGATTTGAATAAAAAAAGATAAGGGATCGCTCCAAATAAGTCAAATCCCAGTTGGATGTCAACGAGGATTACCCCAAAACCTAATAGAAAATAAACGAAAAGTATTGCGCAGTATTTGGAGGTCAAACTTTAAAGGTTTGTTACTATTGATATGGGCATTATTGGACATCGAAAAAGTAAAAAAAAATCATTTATAATTGCCGTCAGAGCTATAGTCAATCATGACAAAAGTGCCGTACGAAAGCCTATAATGTTATTTCTTATTATTAAGATTAATTACTAATGTTTCGGTAAACAACTGGATAACAAAAATAATAAATTTGGTTGCACTCTGATTAAAATCAGCTTAATTATTTTCAGTATATATCTCAGATACGTGTTGAGTGATTTGCTTAAAGTGATCGATCATATAAATGTCTGTAACTTGTAGATAGTCGACGCCTCTTCTGGATTCAATCATAGTTTATGTAACATATAGTTTAAATTTTACGGAAGTCATATAACTATTTTATATAATTAAGAGCGGATGTCTACATTTCCCTATATGCTTGTTATACTACTTGCTAGATTCAAAAACTTAGTGAAAATGATTAATTTAAATTAAAACTATTTTAATATTTGAAAAGTGTCAAAACATATTGGAGATATATAAGAACTAATGACATTAGTATTAAATATTTGCAAAAATTATAATACTTTTCAAGTATTTTATTTACTCTAAAATTTAGATTAGTCGCTAGTGTATAAATTCGTAAGTGGTATAAAAAAACATAGAGTGAAATTGACATATGCTCTAATTAAATTTTAAAATAGCTATATATCTTTTGTAAAATTTTCAATTTATACCCCCGTCAATTATGATTTGAAAATTGAACAAATTGATACAATTTTATCGTTAGTGTATCAAAATAATTATTAGTATGCTGTACCGGCACCTTAATCACAGAGTTACTATCAATCATATAACTAATATGTACAAAAAATGAAGGACCATTTCTAATCCCGATATCAGTCGAGGGCTCCAGCTAACTGAATAAATTGGTTGTCATACATTGTTCCTGGTAGTAACTTAACTTCTACGAAACCATCATAAAAATAAACTTTTACGAAAAGTCATACAACAGAAAGGATCCCGAAAAGGAATGTATCGAATCCGGAAGCAAGTACAACGCACTAAGTTGAGAGCCGCCGAGAATATAGTTGTTTATGTTGGACTCCGGGCCCGGATTGCATTCATCATTGTGAAAATTTGGGCTCGGGTCAATTGGGCTCGGATATTGTACCGGTTAGCGAACCGGCATTATCCGTATGGATAGGCGCTGACGTCAGCGAATGGATAAGCACTATCCTAATGGATAAGCTTGAAAGTAAGCAAGCAGCTTAGTCAGCTGCTAGGTTGAGGCTTGCAATACGTTGAACCACGTGATGAGCCACGTGGAGATACGTGTCAGCTGCTTGTCAGCTGCTTGTCAGCAGCTTACGTTCAGCTGCTTCCAACCCTATAAATAGGGGCTCCCCGTCAACCGTAATCAGTGCCACGTGCCACGAGCTTCGAGCTACGGGCTACGAGCCACGAGCGACCACACGCTGGTCTAAACCGTTTACGAGCGAGCCCTGCCTCCGGGCGGGCCCAGCTCGACGGTTACGGGTGGGCCCTGCTCCCGGGCAAGCCAAGCTCGACGGTTATGGGCGGGCTCTACCCTCGGGTGGGCCCTGTCGAGATAACCACTCGTGTAGGAAAATATCAGTTTAGTACTTGATATTTTCCAAGATATACGGATAGGTCCAGTCGTGGAAAATAGGCTCCGGTTCATTTTTGTAACGTGATCGGACCTCGACTAGCGACTCATTAACAACGTTGCAAGACCAATGGACTTCAAGACCTGTGCGGGACTGCGCTTCAACAAGTAAGTCCCGTTTATTAGCTTAATTATGTGATTGATTAAGCTAGGTTTAATATTGTAATTATGTGTTAATTATGTGTTAATTACATGCGAAAACCAACAATTGGTATGAGAGCATGGTTTGAATCGTGTTCTTGTACGTTGTTGTGATTTTGATTCGAATGATTTGAGTTAAAATCATGTTAATCGTGATTAATTAGTTGATCAGATTGTAATTTGGACTTTATTGCAAATATGGTTTGTTAATTGTGGGCCGAATTGGATATTTGTTATCTATTGGTCTGATTTGAATTTTTCGCGAAAACCGTGGGACCATTTTGTAATTTGCTAGTCCCAAATCGCAAAACCCAACCCTAAATCCCAGTTTTTCCCCGATTCAATCCCACGCAAAATCCGGCCAAATCCGGCGTTATCAACGTCGATGGCTTACACCGTTCGACTCTCTGGGCAATTCCGAGCACGTTGATTCTACTTTTGTGCATCGTCGTTGCCGGATTTGAAAAATCCGAGCCCCGGGAGTTTCGAACTCTAACGAGGGGAGAACTCGGTCTCGAGGTCGAACGACGGCTCTCCGTTACTAGCCGATGACACCACCGTGTTCAGGAGGAGACGACGAGTCTTTCCCGACCGGTTGTGGCCGGTGACTCGCCTCCATGGACGAGTTGTCGTGGTAGGCGGCGCGGGGAGAAGTTTTTGTCGGGGAGAGAGAAACTGAGAAGGAAGGGGAAGGGGATATGCGAGGGGCATTTTTGGAAATTTACGTGTTTCTGAAAAATGGTATAAATATCTACGTGGTTTTTTACAAATCGGTCTGTCTGGTTTTAAATTGAATTTCAAATTGATCCTTTCGGGGATATTTTTAATTCAATTTGGTCCTAAATTTTGATTTAAATTTGTTTTAAATCCAAATTTGGTACCATTTTTGTAAATTGAATTTTAAATTAGTCATTCGGGATTTTTTTTAATTCAATTGAGTCCTAAATTTTGATTTAAATTTGTTTTAAATCCTAATTTGGTACTGATTGGATTTAATTGAATTTCAATTTTGTCTTCAACAAACATGTTTTAATTCGATTAAATTCCAAATTTTGATTTAAATTCGTTTTAAATCATAATTTGGTACTATTTTGTTTTTAATTGAATAAATTTGTTTTATTCAATCAAAATTCAAAATTATATAGATTTTTTAAAAATATGTGATTGTTTTAAAAGATCTAAATAATTTTTGGAATATGTTCCAAAAATTACTAGACATAGCATAAATCATACGATAGATCATCGTAAGATTGGAAATTTTAATTTTCAATCTTAGTTTTGGGAAATATGTGATTTGAACCGAAACTTATTTAGCATTAGTTGCTAGATGACGATGTCTACCTGGAGTTACCCAAACATTAACACTGAGTCTTTGGGACAACGTGTAATGTATAGGCGTTTACCGCCTAGGATAACTAAAGATAACATATACATGCTAGTTGAACACATCAAATGGATTTTGGTCTTGTTCAAATGGATTTAAGACTCAAGTCTGTTCACTGTGGTGAACCTTGGAAGTCCAACCATTGTATGCTAATATGTCATCCTATTAAAGTCTAATGGAAATGATCCAAGTGTGGATCTAGATTCTTAGACTTGAACTCCAGGATACCCTTTTGGGGTTTGATGTGTGATTAGGTGTGCATTGTTTAGTGTATTTCCCTTGTACATACTCTGTTTAAGGGGAACACTTTTGTACAATAGGTTGTGTGCCTTTTTCTGAGTTAGTTTGTATTTTTGTTTGTACAACCTCAGATATGTATGAAAATTGGTAACAAATTTTGTACTTGTTACTTGTGTAATAAGTTTTGTACTTATTGTATACTTGTGTTTTTGTATGCGTGTTTACATACAGTTGCACTATATGAATAAATAAATTGTATTTATTTTATTCATGTACCACTTGAGTTTACTATACGTGAACTTGTTATGACCTTAGTTGGAGATTAAATCTTGGATGGTAATGGGAAGCACGCTAGCGACCTACTTCAATTTCGGGACTAATCAAAGACTATGAGTCATTAAAGTTATGAGATTATAGTAAACTAGTTCATATTGCCTAAATTAAACTTCTGATGTGTTCTTGTATTTTAAATTTCCTATAGAGATGTCAGTTTATTCTAGAGCATGAAAATCTAGTACATGTTTGAAGAACAAGAGGTTCTCGAGCTAGTACAAATGATTTTGTTAGAGCCTAATAAAGGCAAAACTGCACAACATAAGCATGATTATCATGCCTATGCTTTTTGGAATAAAAAGAACTTTGTTGCATGTTTGATTTTGCTGAGTTTTATGATGGATAAAATCACAAGGCAATTTTGCATTTGTGAAAATGCGAAAGAGCTTTGGGATGCTGATTCACTTCTTTCAGTAGTTCCTCGAATGCGGATTTCCTTTTGTGCTTGTCCGAAGTGTGCTGTTGATTTGTGCTTGAAGATTTTCTTTCTTTTTGTATCCTGTCCCCCTTCGGCGCGCGCCACTAGTGCGTTTGGCGTGCTCCAAATGTGTCAAGCCAGGTGCGGACCAGAGTTTGGTCTGCAATGGCGCGCGCAAATACTTCTGGCGTGCGCCAGTGTTCTTCAGCAAGAACAATGGCGCGCGCAAATACTTCTGGCGTGCGCCACTGTTCAACAGCAGTAGCACTGAGCAAGTCCGGTAATATCGATCCTCAGGGAAACGAGTTTCTAGGCTTCGTACTTGGTTTCTGAACTTGTTTAGGGGTAAATTATGAAGATTGGTTGACTTATAACACTAACAACTTCTAAATTAAGGACCAAAGTGTTGAAAAAAGTGAAAAGTCTTCAAAAGTTCAAAACAAACAACTTACAATCTGATTTAGCAAATTTAACTAAAAGTGAGTTCAGAACCAGTCAAACACATGAAATCAATCAACTCAGGGGGTTTATTAAGTTCATATATGATCCGAGTGTTCCAAGAGCAACAAACCTACACCTTCGCGCTAGATTTGTCTAAGTTGAACATTAGCTAAACTTAAACCAATTAGATGTTCTTTTGACCCCACTAATTGATTCAAACTAAGCTAAGAACAAATTATGAGTATCACTTAGTGGATAACTGAGTACTTAAGTAGATTTCTCATTAATTAAGCACCTAGTCATCTAGATAACTTTTAAGCTAATTCCCTCTCCTTTCGGTCTCAAGTTTTAGCTAAGTTCATAGTTATGGTTATCTACTTAGATTTTATCACAACCAACTAGTCTAAATCGTTGTCAATGACAAAAACTAGTGTGATCGAAATCTTAGCAAATCCATAATTAAGCCTTAAGTCCATTAACTAGAACATATTCACATGCATTTTTCACCCCTTGAATTAATTGATTACATGTTAGTTTTTTAGGTCCTAAACTCACAAAATCAACTACTCACACATACTTGATGGAAACTCAAATATAAATAAGAACAACATACTTAACATTTAAAAACAAAATGAAGAGTAAAGAGAAGAAAGCTAACAAAGTTCAAGGAAGCTTTCTTCTTCCTTTCCTCACGTCCATGGCAGAGAGAGAGAGAGAGTGTCTATTTTTTTCTGTCTATTTTCGTGTGTATTCTCTCAGCTATCTCCTTTACCAAAATTACCAAAAAATTACAAAAGTCAAAAGTCAAAAGCTAAGATAATTAGTTTTTAATTCTAATATCCTAACTACTCCTCCAATGACTTCCTCAAGTGTCTGCCACCCTCACAAGAAGTTAATCCCCGAGTGTCTTGGCTTCCCCACATGTTTCCCTTCAGTTTGAGCAAGTGGGATGACCAAATTCAGTCACTGTCTGTCACTGGCGCGCGCCACTCGTACCTCTGGCGCGCGCCAGTTCTTCAAACATTCGGTCATTCGCGTCTGTGTCGTTTGAGTCTGGTTGTTCGCGTCTGTCGTTCGAGCCTCGAGCATCAATGGCGTGCGCCAACATCCTATGGCGCGCGCCATGTCCATCAGACTTGCACCTCTTGCTTTTACGACCTTGATTTCGCCCATGCCTTAGCTCCATCGACCACGCTTCCTCCTAAAGCCCAAGATTAAGCTCCTAAAAACACAAAAACATAATAAGAAAGCATAAACTCACTCAAAATCACAAAGAACAAAAAAACTAAAGCAAGACGACAAGAAAACAACTAAAACATCCTAAAAAGTCTAAAAAGATCCTAAGAAATAAACACAACGAATGAGTGTTTTAGGCACTCATCACACTCCCACACTTGAATCTTTGCTTGTCCTCAAGCAAAAACTCAAATATGGACTAAAACATAAACAAAAATCTCATAAGAACAAAAGATCACAAAATAAGGTGAAAACATGGCATGACAAGATCAAAACTAAACTTCCTTCAAAATCATCAACTTAAATCAAAATCTCATCAAAAACCTAGTTAGTTCATTAATTCAAAGCACAAAACACTACGAATTGGTAGGCATCTCCACACTCAATTGTTTAAGAAAGTGTTGACTCTATGTAAAAGACACTAGAAGGTTAAACTCTCGAGGATAGTAAAGTGTATCACTCATATAATGTGTATGGTCAACTTTCCTATCACTCGCATACAGATCAATATCTCAAAGCATCCTACGTCCTACTCAGCGCTACCTAAAAGTCGCAATGATTGTAAATGATCGGGGGGTTTTTTATCGGGTTGTAATGGGGCTGAAGGTCAGGGTGAGGTAAAATATATGGGAAGTGGCTAAACCACCCAATCTGAGGACTCAATACATAAACTAAGCAGTCACTCGACTAATCTAAAACATCCTCACCAAGTATAATAAACGTACACTCCCCAATCTCCCAATATACAAAGACCTCGAAGCCCAAGTTTTGCCTAGAAACTTTTCTTATTCAAATTCACATTCTTTTTCTTTTCTTTTTCTTGACTTCCTCTTTTCTCATTTTTTTTTCTTCTTTTTTTTCCTTTACAAACATAAAACAAACTATACAAACTGAGCATATCTAGGCAAAACTCGGCTTCCCTGTCTATCCATCCTACTATCACCAATCCAACCACTGAAGCTATAATGACAAAGCTACCAACTAAACCACCCCAATACAAATTATCCTAAAAGTTCTCAGATCAGATGATTAAAGGTAAGGAAATTTGGTCAAGATTGGCTTATAATTGGCTTCCTCATCTAAGATCAATAAAAAGGCTCAGCTCAAATGGTTTTACGCAAATGGTAATAAGGGATTTTGGCTCTAAGGCTCTAGGCTCAAATATCAAAGAATGCCCCGTCATCTCACAACTCCCACGCAACCAAGACCGCGATAAGTACTAGTAGGATGCCTCGATTAACTAACACTAGTATGCACCTCATGAAAAATAGAGACTGGTGTCTCTGCCGTCGGCTCAAATCCTCACAAGGTACACTCAAAAACTCTCTAGTCTAGTCTACATAGTGAAACTACCTTCCTAAACAACAGAGAGTGAGATAACTACCAATTCCTAGGCTTTGTGCTCAAATTAAATTCCTAACTAAGGATTTGATAAAATTCTAAATTTAGTTGAAAAATTTTGAGGGGGGTCAAATTTTGATTAAATCATGCCATGTTTAAACTTACACAACAAACACAAAACCTAGACAAACTAAACAACCTAACAAAGGAAAATTCCTAGAAGGAACCCTCCCCTACACTTGAATGACACATTGTCCTCAAGGTGTCTAATACACGCAATCAAAAACACAAATATCACACAAGTATAGAAAGAACAAACATGCAAGTATGCAAAAACAACGATAAGCAAACAAACACACACATTGAAATCTAAAACACAAAAGAGCAAAGAAAGTAAAATAAATAAATAAATAAAATAAAATAATAAAAAAAATAAAATAAAAAGGAAAAAGGAAGTAAGAGCTCCCTGTCAATCCTGATGAGGTGGTGGAGGTGGTGGTACGTCGAAACTCATGTTGGCGCCATAAACATCCATCCAATGATGCATGTACTCCATGTGGGCCCTCTGTTCGGCTCAGAAGGCTTTCTGCTCCTCTCTTTCTGCCCTCTGCTCGGCTCTCTCTCTATCGTACTCCTCGTGAAATCGTGACCAGTTTGTTTGGTTGGTCACTACGGACTCTTGAACTTGTACCTGCAAGGAAGTAAACTGGTCACGAAGGTAATGGAGCTCACCATAGATGTCGTGCATCGTGTAGCTCGGAGCAGCCTGACTAGGGCCTGGCTGACTGGGGCCTGGCTGACTGGGGTCATGCTGGCTCTGCTCCTCCTCTGAATCCGCGTTTCCTGCGTCGTCATCTACCTGAGTAGGAGGTGGAATAGGCTGTCTTAGTCGCTCCTGCACAGCTGGTCTATCCTGCCAATCCTTGAACCGGTACACCGTTTCTCCGTTTGCCCTTGTCTTTGTGATGAGCTTGCTGTTGTTGAGCTTTTGGATATTGAGCGGCAACGGATCTACTGAAGTTCCCTCAAACTCTGAAAACTCATCAGGAAACTGGTGACGAGCAATGCGTGCAACAATATGAGCCAGATAAAGACGTGTAGGTCTACCAGTAATCATCCTCCTAAACACGTCTATGATCATCAACCAAATGCTAAATGGCTGATCATGACTCAAACAATAGAGAGCATATAACTGCGGATGAAAAACCTTCGACTCCTCCCACTGCCCGCTAAATGCAAGACTCATGAACCTATGAGCAAGAACAAGGCAGGGGTCCCTAATCAGCGAACTAGGTGCCTTCCCTGCCTCATAATGCTCAAACCCTGTAAGCTCGTGCCATGCCTGATGAGCAAGGCTAGGAGGTGAGAAATTCAATGATGTACCTCCGGTGGGCAAATGAAAAATCCTGTTAAACTCTTCCTCATCTAACGTAAACTCCTTATTGAACAGCCTAGCACTAAGCGTTCCGTTATTCCCAGCAATCGTCAAAGTGCTAAAGAACTCACAGCTAAGTTCTTCCTTTCCTAACAGTGTTCTCTCCGAAAAGTATCTCCAACCAAATCTACGCAACATATTCCTCAAATCTCCCTCTAGACCTAATCGCTCCATATCCTCCCAATTAATTTTGAAATAGCTAACAATAGGAATCTTAGAGAAATGGGTATACCTCCTCCCTTCCCTATCATTGAAGATCGAGAACGGAGCGTCGTAACGATCGGCGATGTCCGGAAGGGGTTGGTTCTCAGTTGGTGCCGAGGAAGTCCTTGCCCTCTTTCCTGCTCTTTGCGCACGTGAACTTTCCGCCATTGAAAAAGGGTGCAAAGTGTTGGGTTTTGATGGTGGAAGGTTATTGAGTAGTGGGCTTGTGAGGATTGAGTGTTTTTATGTGAATGGATTTTGAAGTTTAGGAGAATTGTGAGTTTTGGGGTTTTGGCCGAGAGGTTTTAAACCTCTCTGCCGCGACATGGCGCGCGCCACTAGTTCTCTGGCGCGCGCCAGTATAACCCGGGTTGTTGACAATGTCTCGCGGATGGTTCTGGCACGCGCCACCATATTTTGGCGTGCGCCAATACAGTCTTTGGTGCGCAAATTAGTAGAGAAATCTCCATTTCGATTGGCCGTAAGCACATAGTTCACATAAACGAGTAAACAAACACACAAAAACATAGATTTTTATTCAATCAACACTGAACTTGGCAATGACAATCTACGGAACAAAATTTAAAGCAAAATATATAAAGAAAATCCAAAAAAGTACAATTAAACCGAAAAGAAAAAGGATTTCCCTATCACTTTCTTCATAAAAGGTGCGGTTTGTTCTTGCTTTTTCTGCCATTGTCGTAGTCGTTCCGGCCGTGTGTTCGTCAGAGGTTGAAAGGGCAAAAGCTCGTAATGGTTGGTTGTAAATTTCAGAAGTGGGGTGGAGAAAGTGT
The DNA here is from genome assembly GCA_012979155.1 of Hypericum perforatum. Taxonomy (NCBI): domain Eukaryota; kingdom Viridiplantae; phylum Streptophyta; class Magnoliopsida; order Malpighiales; family Hypericaceae; genus Hypericum; species Hypericum perforatum. The sequence continues at coordinate 3,721 of SOPF01027073.1, read as the reverse complement.
ATTGTGATGAATGCTTGGAGGTTATGGCACAATGCGGCCCTCTCAGACTTTATAGGTTCGGAATCTGCCCTACCTGGCGTGCGCCAAGTTGTACGGCGTACGCCAGCTGATATGGCGTGCACCATTGTTCTTCGTGAATGAACAGTTCCTAGGACGCCGTATATACGGTGTACTATACCTATACTAAATACATACATACTACAAACTTATAAGGTATATATAAAAAATATAAATTTTAATCTAAACTAATTTTTTTTTTATTTTTCTTATTTTCTTGATTTTTTTTGGCTTTTATGTACGCTGCGTTCCTGGAAAGCTTGAAAACAAGACGCCCCATTCCTATGGGTTATACTTTAGACGGATTGTCAATTATCGTGACTTTTTCGGCGTAGAGCCTAACAAGGTCACGATGTATGAGCACAGTCGCTCGATTGGCATATAGTACTCTCTCTGATGCAATCACCATCAAAGGTTTAACTTTGATATCCATCGCTCACATAACTCCTCAATCGCGTACCAAGACGAACTTCCTAGTCTCGCAACCCTTTCAGCACGAAGCTTAACGGGGTCTTGACGCAACAAGATAGTTCTCTCGGTTTGCGAAATTGTAGTATGTTTGCTACAAATACCATCATGCTCCAACTTCCCACACTTGTGACAGAAACCAAATCTCGCCATCCTACGTCTGTAAGCACACTTTGATGTTCCTCTCGAATGTCTATCTAAATTCACTGCACATCTCTCTAGTCTCAACGTTTCTTTTGCTTGTTTTAGAATGACGAGACAAATATCCATTGGAATTTTCTTCGAGATTAATAATCTAAGCAACAATATGTACTTCACACAAAACATCCTGTTCTTTATCCTCTAACAGGCAAAAGAGAAACACGTTTCTTATTGATCCATCGCTTCTTGTTGTTTCAACAGACACACCTCACAATTTGAGTACCATGATGTACTAGTTCCTTTCCTAGCGAATCTCTTGGCGTTATGCCTAGTAGACCCACCATTTAATTTCACGGTTCTCACTTTGGGTAAAGGGTGACTAGCATGTCGTAAGTCACGACGCTCGATTCTCAAAGTTTCTTTTGCTGTTTGGAGAATAACTAGGCAAATTTCTAGTGGAAGTTTATTTTTTACTAGGAAACTTACTAGTAAGATATACTTTGAGCAAAACATTTCTTCCTCTTGGTAATTCTGCACGTAAAAGAAAAAATAATATAGTCTAAATTAGTAAAATAATAGAAGTAAATACTAATAAAATTAAAATTAACCTACTAAACCTAAACATGCTAATTTAAAGTCTTCAGCTTGACTACTTTCGTAATTATGCATCATTCAACATATTAACCAATTGCACTTCTGCAATTTGGTTAATGTTGTCTCCTCCCAGGTAAATTTTGCATCTTTGGCCATTGACTCTAAAGACTATCCCTTTGCTGTCTTGCAGATCAAGTGCTCCAAACGGACATACCTTAACAATTAGGTATGGACCGCTCCACTTGGATTTGAGTTTTCCTGGGAAAAGTCTCAATCGTGAATTGTAGAGAAGTACATGTTGCCCCTCCTTGAAATCTTTCCTGACGATATGGGCATCATGTCTTTTTTTCGTTCTCTCTTTGTAGAGTCTCGAGCTCTCGAATGCTAAGTCACGCATTTCCTCCAACTCAGAAAGTTGGAGAATTCTGCGTTCACCAGCCTTTTTGTAATCGTAGTTAAGGGTCTTAATGGCCCAAAATACTCGATGCTCAAGTTCTACAGGAAGATGGCAAGCCTTGCCATAAATAAGCCTATATGGCGACATTCCTATCGGAGTTCTGAATGCCGTACGATAAGCCCATAAGGCATCGTCGAGCTTGTTCGACCAATCTCTTCTAGCCGATCCAACCGTCTTTGTTAAAATCTTTTTAAGCTCTCGATTGGAAAGCTCAACTTGCCCACTTGTTTGGGGATGATAAGGTGTTGCCACCTTGTGTGTTACCCCATATCTCTTTAGTAGGACTTCGAATGGTTTGTTACAGAAGTGTGATCCTCCATTGCTGATTATTACTCTTGGTACACCAAATCTCGAGAAGAGTTTCTTAAGGAATCGGATAACAACTCTGGCGTCATTTGTAGGTGACGCTAAAGCTTCTACCCACTTGGAAACATAGTCAACTCCAACCAAAATATACTTATTTCCATACGATGTAGGAAAAGGTCCCATAAAGTCCAATCCCCAAACGTCAAAGAGCTCAATTTCCAAAATTCCAGATAACGGCATCTCATTTCTTTTTGAGATGTTACCCATCCTCTGGCAGCGATCACACTTTTCCACATAGGTACGTGCGTCTCTAAATATGTAGGGCCAATAAAATCCGCACTCGAATACCCTTGCTGCAGTTCTTGTTGCTCCATAATGACCTGAGTATGGAGTGTTGTGACATTGCTCTAGAATATTCTCTATTTCCCAATCAGCAATGCACCGACGAAGCATCCCATCATTATATCTCTTAAAGAGGTATGGATCATCCCAAATAAACATTTGAGCATCCCTTAGGAATTTCTTCCTTTGAGGATAACTCAGGCCTGTAGGAATAATTTCTCCAACTAAAAAGTTGGCAAAATCCGCATACCATGGGGCTTCCACTCTACTCATTGTCATTATGGTTTCATCAGGAAACTCTTCCTGAATCTTCCCATCTTTCTCCATTCCGTCGCTTTTCTCTAAACGAGAAAGATGATCTACGACAAAATTCTCAGCTCCTTTCTTGTCCTTGATGGACAAGTCAAATTCTTGAAGTAACAGAATCCAGCGCATCAAACGAGGTTTGGCATCTTGCTTTGAGAATAAATACTTCAAAGCTGCATGGTCGGTATAGACTATCACTTTTGAACCAAGTAAGTATGCCCTGAATTTATCACATGCATAGACAACCGCAAGTAACTCTTTCTCTGTAGTCGTATAATTTAGTTGAGCCCCTGCCAATACTCTACTGGCATAGTAGATGACATGTAGCTTTCCTTCTTTCTTCTGTTCAAGAACACAACCTAAAGCTAGGTCACTTGCATCACACATCAACTCAAATGGAAGTTTCCAATCTGGCGATGAAATAACCGGAGCTGTTACCAAAGCTTTCTTTAGGGCATCAAATGCCTTCTGACATTCCTCATCAAAGTTGAATGGTACTTCTTTCATTAATAAGTTTGTCAGAGGCTTTGCAATTAGAGAGTTCTTGATGAATCTTCTATAAAAACCTGCATGACCCAGAAAGGCTCTAATTCCTTTGACTGTTGTTGGTGGATTCATCTTCTCTATCGCATCCGTTTTAGCTCTGTCTACTTCCATTCCAACTTTCGAAATCTTGTGCCCCAGAACTATTCCTTCATCCACCATAAAATGGCACTTTTCCCAATTGAGCACAAGATTCTTTTCCTCACATCTTTCCAAAACTTTGTCAAGATTTTCTAGACATTTATCAAATGTTTTCCCAAAAACAGAGAAGTCATCCATGAAAATTTCCATAATCTTCTCATTCATCTCCCAAAAGATAGACTCCATACAACGTTGAAATGTTGTCGGAGCACAACTTAATCCAAAAGGCATTCTGCGGTATGCAAAAATACCAAAAGGACATGTGAAAGATGTCTTCTCTTGATCTCTGGGATATATTGCAATTTGGTTGTACCCTGAGTAACCATCCAAAAAGCAATAGTAAGAATACCCCGCTATTCTCTCCAA
>SOPF01027072.1:113642-130605 GCA_012979155.1 Hypericum perforatum | reverse complement strand
GATAGATATGTCAACTAAAGAAAACATTGTGTTTATTAACTTACTATCTATTAATTGTGTTTACTAAAGTATTTTGCAATCTACTATCTATTTAAAATATTCTATTTGTTATCTACTATCTACTCCAAAACTTTTTCGCCAAACACGTACTTAGTTGATTGTCATAGCATAGCGTGTTTGGTTTAATAACTATCTAATACTCTAATTGTGTTTGGTACATTCCTCTTTTTCCCGCGAAGAAATAGCCAAAACACTGGAGCCAAAAATAGGACTTAAACGTAAATATTTGACTCCCCCATACTCCACTATGAATATAACAAAAATTTGGACCAAATTAAACACACGTAAAAAATCATAAACCTTGCTCGGCCCTCGCGAATGGCCGGCCATTTTCACGCAGGGCTTACGACAAGAAAAATTAATGTCAACTTGGTCACATGGAATCGACGGCAAATACTCCGCAACAATGAACAATAATATGAATAAAGACCTCGAACGTAAAAAAAAAATGTAATAAAAGAAAGACTCTGGATCCTTGACACACACCTGAGCGTAAAATTGAAAGCTCTCCCTACTCATTTTTTTAAGCTTCGGGGTTATTAGTAAAATTAATGTCCAATTTTGCGATTTTAACGATTTGAACTAGAGATATATTAATCTTTATGATGTCGATATCTTTCTGTTATGATTCCGGGTTTTCTTATTTATGGCTTACTTTGCTTTTAAATCTCTTACTTTTCTTCTAGATAACAAGCTTTCTGTTAAGATTTAAGAATTCATTCCTTCCTTATTTATCATCACTCTTATCTACACATCTCATTCACTCCATTGCTATTAACCAAAAGATTGCAATAAGAATAATAGAAATATCCATATTTGAAAATCAATTTTAACTTTCTCAATGTATTATAATTATATTATTTTAGTCTAATACAAATGTCATCAAGTTAACATAATTTTATAATAACAATTATACAGTAGTAATAAAAAACGAAACAGAACATTACATTAAATCATCTTCTCCTTTTACCTTCATCTTCTTCTTCCTCTAATTTTGAATCCAAATTAAAACTCAAACCTTAATCTTCATAATAAAAATCCAAATTAATTAAAGAGAAACTAAATTTAAAAAACATAATCAAATTCGAATTAAAAAATCAAAACTCTAATGGTACCAAGCATATCCGCCAACAGATTTCTTTGGACAAATGCTCCACAATAAGAAAGCACTTGGAGTTAGAGCATAAGGGAGTAACTGGATGTTTACAATCTAGAGAAACACAAATTTGCAAGTGTTAAATTTCAATATTTTTTTTTTGATAAATGAAATTATTATATTAAATATCAAGGTAAATTACATAAATACAAATCGCCAACATAAATTAATTAGAATAATCGCAAAATAATTCTAGTTAATTTATATGCTGCGAAACAAAATATAAAATGAGATTTTGGTTACATTAAAATTTGATCGAACTGGACCATATTAACTAATCTCTCGTATGAAAAAGAACATTGTTGATGATGAGATCTATCGAAGAAGATATTCGTAGATCACCGTGTTGGAAAGAACGCCGTGGATTTCACCTTGGTAGGTTAATGTTGATATGGCAGCGGTGTAGATTTCCAACAATGACCGTCATCGAGAAGAACGTCGTGGATTTCAGACCAGACTGGAACAGGGTAGGGGATGGTGGAGATTGGATCGATGTTGGTGGGGATTTGAAAGGAGGATAGAGGAGAGATCATCTATGGGATTTTTCCAATTTTATTTTATTGCAAATGTCAATTAAAACATTATGTTAGTCTGATGCTATTAGCAAGATCTAAATAAATACTTACAAAAAAATTAGGGAATTATTATTTTAGAAATAGAAAAATTGAATCTGTAATTTAAGAAAAAAAAAACTCAGAGCGATTATCTCAGACGATAAAACATATCTAAAATGATTTTCTCTAAAATGAAAATCATAACAAATCGTGGACAATAGTCACAAAATAAACTAACTCTAATACTATATTAATATATTATTCTACATCCAAAAAACTTAAGATAATAAATTAATAGAATTTTAAAACTTCTAAACCTATTTCTTCACTATTGCATTAAACAATGTGAAAATCTCAACAACTATCGCTAATTTTCAAACCGTTGCTTTAAAAAAAAAATTATTGTTGTCGCACTCTATCTTCCCAAAAAAAATTATAGTCATAGACCTTTGGATATTGGAAGTTCTAAACAATATAATATTGCATTATCTCTGAATATTCTTTAAATTACACTGATTTGAAATGGGCTAATTTCGGTATGCAATAGTCTCACAAAACGGTGAAGCCCACATCAAGAGAGGAACCCAGAAAATATCCAAAGCCCAAAACCTCATAAACAAATATCAACCAATTAGAAAATCCATCTTATATAGTATATATCTCTTCGCCCGTCTCAATTTTCCCCAATTGGATAATTATAAAGCAGAGAGAAAGAATGACGTCATCGAATGCAGTGGTAGCTCCGGCGTTTAACCCAAACCGGCTCATCTCTGACCCGAGAAGAATGCCTCACTCTTCTCCTTTCCCTCTCTGTAATCTCCTTCTCTCTCTCTCTGTAAATTTATTATTATTATTATTATTATTATATATATATATATATTTGTGTGAGCCAATTAATGAAATTGGATGGTTTTTAGTGGGAAGTTGCAAAGTTTCAAGCTTTTGAACTTTCTGCTTCTGGGTTCTTCAAAATGTGTCGTTTCTGTCTTAGGATTTCTTTCGGACAGAGAGTTGGTTTTCCGGATAAATCTTGTGGTTGAATTTGGAAATATTACTGAGTTATTGCCGAGTTACTGTTTGATTATCGATAGGTTGTACTTGTTAGGGTGTGGTTCTGGTGAACCAGAACAAGTTGCTTTCAATTTTGATGTGCAAAGTGAGTGGCAATAACGTCGGTTTGGTTACTGGTTAGAAGTGGAATGGATATGAATCTCAGTGACGGGAAAGGGCGATAGGGGTTGTAAATGTGTGGAATAGTGAGGAATTTGAGAGGGGGTATTGGTGGGCAGAAGCGTTGGGGAAACATACGAGTGGCACGAGCAAGGGAAATCAATCTTTTAGTGGAAAAGGAGCTCCCGCGGTTCCTTGAATGTAATCTGCTTTTGTTTAACCGATTTCGAACAAAAGCTTCTGATTTTGTTTCACCATTCTTGTCTTCTGGCTTTACTGATGTAATAAAACCTCTGTGAGTGTAATTCATTAGATACATCATCGTCATTTATGGCATGGATGAGGAACATGACTCATTTACATCTTACTTGGAATTGACAGGCTGTTTTCTGTACTAGGCTTTCTTATCATGCTCTGTTGAGCCTTCTTTCTTATATCTCAGAAGTTTGTCATCAGTTTCTTGTGCTGGTTTCAGGTAGTTGCAACTTAAACTCAAACTTTGGTGGCCGTCAGATTCTGTCCTGGTCTGAAAATCGGAAAACTTTGAAATCTTCTGGGTCTTTCCGGATGTATGGCCTCTTTGGAGGAAAAAAGGATGGTAGTGAGAATGGTGATGGCACGCCATCAAAGGTAATGGTTAACTGATTAATCTTTTCTCCTGTAATCTAATTCATGTTAAGCTTCTTTTGTCAAAATGTCATTCTTTGGGCTGTCTGTTGGCTAAATATGCATGAGGCATTCCATATCGAATTAACATGGTGTTGGTTGGTTTTGACTTTTTGAAACTTGTTTCGTATAACTTCTTACCTGGTTTGTTTCCTTTTACTTTATTTTCAGGCAGGAATGAAAAACCCGCTGGGTTTGTTCGAGGATATGAAGAAGGCTTATTCAGTAGTTCAAGTTGAAGCAGTTCAGATGCAAAAGGAGCTTGCTAGGTGTGGTTTCTCCCCCAACCATTTGAAACCCGACCCTGGAAGCAACCCGATGGGCTTCCTGGGTTAGGGGTTTCCTTTTTATCTTTAGATGTTTTGATGTCATTTTTGGAAATGTTTATGGTCGAACCCAGATTACTGAACTGGGTGGTCAAACCTGGATCAAAGGTAAGTTTGATTTTAGGTAGACCCAGACCATTTTCTCTCCTGGTCATGGTCTAATTGGTCTGACCGGCAGTTCGACCACGAGTTTCAAATCAGTGGCCCCAACTATGCTTGGGCTGAATACTTTACTTATACCATCTGAATTAATTCCTGAGATTGATCCTCGTTGTTTCACTGTCTTTTTAAACAGTGCGGAATTTGATGGTTATTGTGAAGGTGAACTAGTCAAGGTATGTTCTATCTCCGCTCTCTTAATTCATTTCCATGGAAACAGATCACTCTGTAGACGTATGCAAGCTAAATGCTGGTTTCAGGTTTAATTACTTTATACCTGCTCTTAGCCTCTTTATTTCTTTTTTACGTTTTTGTGGATGTGCATGTGTAAGTCAGGGAAAAAGAACCTAAACAATCCTGACCAGGCAACTTTTGTTGTTTGTGGATACTTCTGTCAGAGATTTATACATGGTGTTGTTTGTGTTAGCTATAATCTCAGGTTGTGTTTTTATATTTAGAGGGACTCTATCCTCTTTTTCTTGTGCAGATTTAAATCTCTGATATTTTGTTTCAGGTAACGGTATCCGGAAACCAACAGCCTCTACGCACAGATATCACTGAAGCTGCAATGAAATTGGGTTCGGAAGTGAGTATAGTTTTCATTTATGTTTGTTTAGCTGCTGTCTTTTCTTCGAGTTATGCATATTTGCACATAAAAATATTGGTTTGTTCAGCCGGAACTCTTGTATGGATTCTGTTGAGTTACAGATAAGAAATCACTCCAAAACCAGAAACCTACAAGCTTTGATATTTAGGTCCGTCTAGTTGTGTACTGCATTCAGACTTCGTGAACAGTCGGCTTAATCAAGCTAAATTCTTGTCCATTCACGGAATGGCGTTTGTCCATCCTGTCAGAAGAATGTATGCCATTGATCGATGTAGTATCTCAACAGATTTGTTTGGTTGTGCATAGATCTGTATTGGTATGTGAATTCTAAATATACGTTCCATTGGAGGTAGCCAACCCCGTATCTCTTTTTGAACTGCCTATGGTTTCTACGACTGGATATCGTGATTAATAGGGAATGAAACCATTGTTTTTCATCGTAACATACAAAGTACTTTCCATGACGACTCAAATGGCGAACCCTGGTCCTCAACCAGGGTTCATACTTTGGAGGAGTAAAAGATTTACTTTTAAAAAACATTTCAGATGACGAGATAAGTTTTATTTTGTGCAGGAGCTTTCACGTCTAGTTACTGAAGCATACAAGGATGCACATCAAAAAAGTGTTCAGGTAGAATCTCCTACTCTATTCCAGTGTTTCCCTTACTTGAACCCTTTCAAATGCAACCTTTCCTCTTATGCAGTCCGTGAAGGAGAGGATGAGCAACCTTGGACAAAGCTTGGGGTTGCCACCGAACTATTCTCCTTTCTAGATTAAATGAACCAACACAAGGTGGGTCAGATAGTCAAAAGAGGGTCTAGTTCCGGGTCCACGTACCCAGATCCTTATCGTACTTGTAGATCAGAATTCAGAATCGAGCCTGATATATTGATAGGTTTCAAGAATGATTGAATTGTTTTGCTCAAGTAAAGTTCCCCCGAGTTTTCTCCTCGAGTAAAGTTCCCCTTGGACACAATATTGATCATCCAATAATCAAAGAATTTCTTTGATAATTCTATGACGACCCCATTCATGGATCCGAAAAGCTGTATCTTGGAGGTAGCCGTGGGTGTTAACTTCAAGACTTGGGTAGTTCCTTCCCGGCCAAGTATGATTTGAAAAGAATCAATGCTTGCTTTGGTCTGAACAAGGGAACTTCATGGCCAGCTCCTCTCACTGTTGCAAAAGTTAGCCCTTCATAAACTTCTGTCCACCCTCCCACCTGGTCCAAAGATAAAGATTGGAAATGTAAGCAACTTTTTAGGTGCTATATAATTTTAGTGAAGAAAAGTTATGTATTCTGTGGGGTGAAACTGAAAATTTTATAAAGATAATGAAATAATTGGAGATTGCTTCTTGAATTAATGGTACCTGGGAGCCTAAGTACCAAGGATACCACCGAGTTTTTATTGGAAGACTGAGATGGCTCAGTGCAAATCTGGTGGCTGTGACTGGTACCACAGAATCTGTATCACCGCTGCACCATGGGACAAGTTAATTTTTCGAAGTTAGGATATATTTACTAATATCTGTTCGGTCGGACCGTGATTTAACATTATTAAAGTCGTGTCTTTTTACATTTACTATAGGTGAATTTGTCTCCAGATGTTTACTCCAAATGGATTGTACAAAAGTCAAATTTAGCGTCCTATCAATTTCCCTATTATTTTGAATATGTCTCGCATCACTTTCTTTTGGAGAAGTTTATAATCACATCACATCATCACAAATTGTTGACCAACTGGATGATATGAAATTAGCAGCCATTTTATTATAAGATGCGTCTTAAAACTACCTTAGTTTAAAAATTAACTCTCAGAATTTTGGTTTAGCGTAGTACCTGAAAATCCAAATTTTGAGACCAGCAGCAATTAGCTCCTTGTATATTGGTAGCATGGAAGTCTCCGAGTCATTCCAAGTTTTTATCAGAACATCACTGCCATGAAACCATTCTCAGCTCCGAGTCAATGGCAAACACTACTATTATTTGCACGTTCTGGATCAAATCTTAGCCGTTCGATCAATTATTTTTCTTGATCCGTCGGCCAAGATTTTCATTCAGAACGTGCTGAGACCTGTAGCCATCGATACCCATAAGAAAAGAAAATGACGGGTTGTTGTTGTTACCTGCAAGCAGTCCATTTGTAAGGAATCCCAGTCACATTGGCGTGCATAGCCTCCTGAACATCACGACGATTATAGTATTTCTCTGCATAATTCTCAGTACAAGGATCATACCCAGAGAATACCCTTCTCCGGAATAATGTGTTCTTGAACCTAATCGACGTCCCGCTGTTCGGAAGCAGGACACAAGCCGGAGTGTAGATGCTGTACTGGTCGATCCTCCCGAATTCATGGTTCACCGCGTAGCTCACAGAGTCGTCGCACTTCTTCGACGTCGAGTCGTCAGTGAAGTTGCAGTTGTCCATTATCGATCGGTACGTTGAGTCCGATATCATTGAGTGTGTCCACCAATATGTCACAGTTCCAATGCTGTCGTAGTAGCTATCGGTAACCGCATTTCCGACCTGATAGAATAACACTCTCGTTAATTAATTTACACGCTAACATAGCGTAACGGATATCGAATTCGGAGTTCGGACTTGGTTGTACTTACAATGAAGCCTTTGAGGTTAATGATGGGATGCTTGGATGAATTGTTATGGTGATAGATTTCCCTGGCCAATTGAGGAACATAGTGCCCTGATCATAGCAAGAGATTTATAATAATGTTAAGAGAATGGTCGATCATAATCAGTGACTTAAACTGATTTTTCTTTTAAATGGGTTTAATTTCCGAATAATTGTTGTGTTCAAATTTAATTTTATTTAGTTGCATGCTAACCTGCATAACTTTCACCGGCAATGTAAAAATCCCGGTGTTTGTACTGAGGGAATCTTGACATCCATCCAAGTAGGAAAACAAGTGCATCCTTAGCTGCGTCACAAAGATTGAATGGCAATAAATATTTTGGTAGTGATATAATGAAAATAGAAAATGGGTTTATTTTAAATTTCCATATTCTTGTTTTGTTGATCATCCTAATATAAATAATAACATTGGATCTAAAAAAAAGTGAAACACTAAATTTGGAATTTAAACCAGAGTTGTTAAAAAAACTTAATTTAACGCAACGATAAGCACCCACGTAGATTTTACTTTTACTAAAGATTTTAATATTGGAAAAGTACAAATATATTTCTTCCCTTCAACAAATTTTCGGGTCATCAATTGACTGCAACTAGTACTTCAATTAACACGAGGAAGGCTCTGGTTGAAAAAGACGGCTCACCGGTCACGAGTAACTATTCAAAATTATTTATTAGTACGATTTGAATATTGTCGAATTTTATTTTAAAAAAATATTTTTTTATTCGTAAAGATTAATAAACTCACATCTCTTTACACTATGAACAATTACTACTAATATTGACATGGTGGAAAAGTGTGTTTTGTGATAAGTTAGCTAGTGATGCGTACCTGTCCTTGTGTCCCCGGATTCGATGAGATCAGAGGTTGTGTTCGTGTAGGAGAATCCCACGCCCGCGGGTGACTCAAGGAACAGAATATTTGCTTCTGTAAGCATATAAACAAAATCCAATATCCTGTTTCTATTAGGGCATCATCATCATCATCAAACAGTTCTATTGTACGAACTATACCGAGAAAGTTTTAGCCCTAGCTTTCTACTAGCCCAAGATTCTGTTTCCAATCAGTTGTTGTTGTTGTACACGAATTGATACTATTGACTTAATTTAATTTTTAGTTGAATTGCTAATATCATTTTAACATGAGCTAATAGACATGGGTTACCATTAAGAATAAAAAGATAGCGATCACTGTCTATTTGTTAAAAATTAGTGTTAAAAGTTCACTTAAGTATTTTTTAGTTCATCTGATTATCATTTAAGTATTTTGTATTTTTTTTTCAACAATTCAACTTATTTCAATTTTATCAGGAAAAAAGGGGATCACCTGTGTTCCACGCATACTTGTTGATATAGAGAGATGAACCAGTTTTGTTAATCCTGAATGGCCCAATTTCTTCTGATGCTCCATATGCTACCGATGAACAACCGGGCCCTGCAATTATACAGGGTCAATTATTTTTGTGATAACTTTTTTTGTTTCTAAGAATTATTCTCAAGATTTCTAGTAAAATTTAATCTCTTACCCGTTACTCTACATTGGCATTTAGTGTTCTGTCCCGGACAAAAATAAGTGACCATAATTTTACTGGAAATTTTACTTTTTTACAGTGGCTCGGAATGAAGGTATCAAATAATGGAACAAACGTCAGATTTAGAAAGGGAGAAGACCCTTAAAAAGAAGGAGACAGAGAGAGATCACGAGAACCCATGTCAGTTTTCCTTTGCTTTTTCCTGACGACCAGAATTTAATTTCTGGTGCTACATGAGTATTTACTCTCATCAGATCTTGAATGATGGCAAAATCAGTATAATTTTACAATGACGACATGAATATTTAACAATCGGTTAAATATTTTCAAACTACATGATATTAATGTGCAACTTAGTCAAATTATTATATTATATTAAAGCAGCCTTCTATAGATAGACAAGATGATACTATTTCATTAATATATACCACATTGGAAACGGGAGAATTAAATATGCTTCATTTTTTGTCCAAACTTATGGATCGAGTCCATTAATGAACCTCGCAATCCAATTTAATTTCGCCAGCTGTAGCTCTAACTGTACCATCTTCCACCTAAGCTGGACCAACTCATTTAAGAAAAAAACATGGCGTGCGTGCAAAAATAATAATTAAAACAAATTTGGACACAATAGAGAAAATGGAAGAAGACTTTCTTAATCGGGTGACTAATAAATCAAATCCAACTGTTTCTTTGTGTCACCAACTTCTTTTAATGCTAAGCTTATGGTCTCCAACAAATACTTAAATTAATTTTCAGAGCCATGTTTTGTTAACTACATTGTCATTATCCTAACATATAATAAAGATTGTACTCTAGATTCTATTACTCATTAATCATATATATACCCTAAGAAGATTAATACCATAAAACTAGTTACCTCCATTGAGCCAAAGAACGAGAGGCTTGGTCTCCGGAGCTACACTGGCCTCAGTTAGCCAGTAGAATAGGGCACGCCCACGCCGCTCATCAACAGTAACGTAGCCGGAGAACTGGGAGAAGGTGACCGGCGGTTGACCGGGAAGGGAAGAGATCTTGTCCAGCTCTTGCTCCTCATTCCTTGAGCCAGAAATGGAAGTCACAAAAGGAGAAAACACAATGAAGGAAGTTAATAATAAGAGGGCTTTGGTTAATGGAAGTAGCAGCATCATGAGGAAAAAATGATGTGTCTAGCTAAAAATTTCCAAAGAAAATGTGTAAGTTGGCCTTGATGAGTTTGAGATATTAATAGCAACAAGTGAGTTGAGGGTTCTGACCCTTCTACAGTAATATACTATTTTTTGTGGATAGATTTTAAACATAATGTCACAACTCTTCCTACCTAGTTGTAATTAGGGACTTGCTAGTAATTTACCCTTTTTTTTTAATTGATGTAAAATATTTCGGGAAGAGACAAATAAGTAGTTAGTGTGCGTCGAAGGGGAGAGGGACCTAGAAGAGAGCAAGGAACTACCGTGATAGAGAGGGTGTGATATAAATGCATCACAGGTCCCTCTCTCTGAGATCAGTACAGAAGAATACAGCTAAAGGGTTGGACTTGATATCCCTCTCTCTATTAGGCAATTAGATACTACATACATAGTCCAAGACATGGGATTTCACCGACACTTCTGCTTTTTGTTAGATTGTCCTAAATTATGATTAGCGTGGGATAGCTTTAATAAGGAACAACGAAATCAGATTTAATCAAAATTTGACACCGAGTGTCGTTGCTAGTGTCATTGCTAATGGAATTTAAAAAAGTGACAAAACTCTCAAAACTATTATTTTATATTTTTACATTTTCAAAAACTTAAATTTGAGTTATGTTGATTAATATAGAATAAGTCATATCTAGTAATCGTTGTTAATGGATCAAGTATAATTGAGAATAGATTGAGTACGGACTATACACATCAGTTTGTATGATACAAAATTTGGCAAATTGTCGCTAATATTTTTTTATGTGATATCAACATTTTTTCTTGCAATGATGACATGTGTATTTTTTTTTGTATTTTTTGTATTTTTGCAAGAATATACTTTTCTCATGCAATACCAATCCATGTGTGTATTTTCACTTTGGTCTTATAGTTTTAGATTCTTACAAAAAAAATCATTGCTTATCCTTTAGTCTATACCGTTCAAAAAAAAAAATACAAAACTTCACCAAATCCAACCCCATTATAATTAAACTGTTGGATAATTCCACGGAGAAGCCTGTAATTGTTTAATACTTTTAAGTATGAGTAATGTCGCAATTTTATGGATTTCGTTGAACTGTTATAGTTGGGCCATTCTTTCGGGATTGTATTTACTTTTGTCATTGGGCCTTGAAATGCTTCGGCCTATTTACAATGTTACAAGTAATTAGGATTGACCATTTAGGAACCTCAGCTCTTAATAAAGTAACTATATGTTTATTTTTAGGGTTTATAATATATTATCTAAAAAACCGACTAATACAATTTTAACTAACCTTAATATTCACTTTTGGTCTCTCTCCCCTTCTCACTTCACTTGACTTCCTATGTCCGAAGTCCCTCGTCCCGCCTCACGGCCTCACCTCCATCGATCCCCGACTCCACCAACTCTCCGCCACCTCCACCCTCCGTGGAATCCGTTCCATGACGCCAATATCTTCTCCAATTTTCCGACGAGATATCTGCTCATTGTTTTTTTTTATGAATTATAGTTATTA
Organism: Hypericum perforatum; assembly: GCA_012979155.1. Classification (NCBI taxonomy): domain Eukaryota; kingdom Viridiplantae; phylum Streptophyta; class Magnoliopsida; order Malpighiales; family Hypericaceae; genus Hypericum; species Hypericum perforatum. The sequence continues at coordinate 119,045 of SOPF01027072.1, read as the reverse complement.
AGTAACACTCATGGTCTCTTTTTTCGCTCTTTGCAGGTTGCCATTTTACATGAAGAGACAGAAAAACATGTTTGGGACCAGACAGATAACTACTGTTTTTTTAGATCCTATTTTAAACCTTATTCTATTAGATCAGAATTGCTCATGTCAGGAGTCGAACTCTGGACTTCACTCCACATGGGTGGGAATAATGTCACTGGACCAAATGGTCACTCGGCGACAAAAATAGCATTGTTAATTAACATACCCGCGGGGACAACAAATGTAGCGACGTTTCTATACAAGGAGGAAAATTGCATTATAACATCAAGACATAAAATTAGTTACACAACTTAAGTGCCAAATTAACCTTGGGCTAAATAAAAGTAGCACTATTCATTCTATCGTTAAAGTAAAAGTTAAGATGTTGTAATTGCTAAATTATTGAGGAGACTGAAATTGTAAAATAACCATTTCTTCATATATATTATAATAAGATTATATTCATTTTATGTTTCATGAATTTTTTTAGTCAATAATTTAATAAACTTACAAATAAATCAATAGGAGATGACTTTCATCCGACTTTCGAAATCAAAGTCAAAGCAGAAACCAACCGGAAGAAAAACGATATGAAATTACCTGAAAGCCCCCGTATTATCCGATTCATATATAAACCCCCCACCCAGAAATAAAATCGCTATTTTCTTTTTTTTTTTTTCCTTTTCACCGCCAAACCAAATAGGTAAGCTTCTTCTCTTCCATGTCCTCTCTTCCCCTTATATTAATTAATTAATTATTTTATTTATTTTATTAATTTGTAATTGAATCGCAGATAATAATAATAATAATTTAGGGGAAACAAAATCTTCGAAGCGATGTTAGAGCAATTGTTAATATTCACGCGGGGCGGTTTGCTTCTGTGGACGTGCAACGAGTTGGGGAACGCGTTGAAGGGATCGCCGATCGACACTCTAATCCGATCCTGTTTGTTGGAGGAGCGATCCGGTGCGGCGTCGTACAATTACGAATCGTACACCCTCAAATGGACCTTCCACAACGAGCTAGGGCTCGTGTTCGTGGCGGTTTACCAGAGGATCCTCCACCTCCTTTACGTGGAGGATCTCCTGGCCGCCGTGAGGCGGGAGTTCGCCGTGATTTACGATCCGAAGAGGACGGGAGGGTACAGCGAATTCGACGAGATGTTTAGGCAGATTAGGAAGGAGGCTGAGGCGCGGGTGGAGGAGTTGAGGAAGGGGAAGGGTGGGAACAATGAGGGGAGGCAGAGGGTTGCGAGGAAGATTGAGGATAAGAAGAAGAGCGGTGGTCGAAGAGAGAGGAATTACGGAGGGGACGGGGATGGGGATGCGGATGCGGACGGGAATGGGAAGGGGCGGAAGATGGAGAACGGGAATGGTGTTGTTGTGGATAATGGTTTTGCTCGGAAGGAGGATGAGGGTGCTAACGGGAACGGGAATGGGAACGGGGCTTTTGATGTTGGTAAGCTCCAGAAGAAGCTTAGGGCAGGTAAAGGGGGGAAGAAGACTGACAATCCTGTTGTTGTTGTAAGTAGCAAGGGTTCGAAGATGGACCCAAAGAAAAAGGTAACTAAGAAGAATAGGGTTTGGGATGATTCGCCCAAGGAGGAGACCAAGCTGGATTTTACGGATCCAGCTCAGAACGGAAGTGAGAATGTGGAGGTTGTGGCAGCTGCTGAGCAAGGGGAGAGTATGATGGATAAGGAAGAGGTGTTTAGTAGTGACAGTGAGAATGAGGAAGACGAGGATGATGGAAAGGACAGCCAGCCCGAGGCTAAGAAGAAGGGTTGGTTTTCATCTATGTTCCAGAGGTAATATTTTCTTGATTTTGAATGCACTTGATTGTTGTCACTATTAATGGTTGATTTAGTTTCCGAGATCACCATGTTACATGAACGTGCTTGTCTGGTAGAACATGAGGAGTTTGTTCTCGTTTGGCAAAAATACTTGGTGTCATACAACGTTGCTTTTCTAGCGACTATCATTCAGTAAAACATTTAGAGCAGTTCTTTTGTCCACCGACACATTTGGTGATTATTTTGTTGCAATCATGCTAACAACTTATGTTTTTAGCCCGTCGTGTTTCATTTTCTCTGGTCGTCACCCACTGTCTTTAATTAAGTTTTGTTGGTAGTTTCCATCTGTTATTCGTTTTTCTTTTGCTCAAGCTTTTGCACGTTTAAGGCTGGTAATCTAGAAAATTGGAAATTCCAGTTTTTGAAGTTTCTCCTTAGTTATTTAGATAGGCTTGATACTCCCATCAACAAGGTCCTTAGTCATACCCTCCTCTTTTCATCATAGTTTATGTTTCGGTTTTTGCTTCGTTTCCCATCACATCATGCCCAGCATGCACATTATGAATGTGAATAAATTTGGTTCCGAGTATGATTGACTTATGTGATATTTTCCTGCTTCAGCATTGCTGGTAAGGCAAATTTGGAGAAGGCAGATCTAGAACCAGCTCTTAAAGCTCTCAAAGACAGGCTAATGACCAAGAATGTGGTATGTTGCCCTCTCTGGTTTTTGTATTATGTTACTGCATAAGAATAGTTTTGTCATTTCACTGGTGACATTTATGGACGTTTATTCCTTGAACCATGGCAGGCGGAGGAGATTGCTGAAAAGCTTTGTGAATCTGTTGCAACCAGCCTTGAAGGCAAAAAGCTGGGATCATTCACAAGAGTATCATCAACAGTACAGGTACTAACAATAACAATTTTTTTGTCTCAAGCTGTTGTGCATTAGCAAGGGCCTGATTGTGAACAACAAATTGGATGCATTTCTGCTAATTTTCAATTACTACGAATTTGGTCCAACATGAAGCAACGGCATCTAAGTAGTCAACACAAAGCCTTGCTATTATATTGACCACTAGTGTTCTAACATATCTGAATTTTCATTTATATTTCCTAAAATTGTTTTGGTTATTGGATTATCTCTTAGTTGGCCTTTTGACATGTTATTATATAGGTAGGAAGCCTTGTATGTTCTATATAGTTTGGTGGTAGAAAAATTGATTCATGTGTTGGTTTCCCCAACAGTCAGCCATGGAGGAAGCACTTGTTCGTATCTTGACACCTAGGCGCTCAATTGATATACTGAGGGATGTCCATGCTGCTAGAGAGCAAAAGAAGCCATATGTGGTTGTTTTTGTTGGTGTCAATGGCGTTGGCAAGTCTACCAATCTCGCAAAGGTTATAAAACTTTTCTATCCCTCAAAAGTATTAAGTGCTATCAACTGTTGATTTTCTATCATAGCACAAGTTGAGTTGATATGCTTTTTGTTGCAGGTTGCCTACTGGCTTCTGCAGCACAAGGTTGATGTGATGATGGCTGCCTGTGATACTTTCCGGTCAGGAGCTGTAGAACAACTCAGGGTCCATGCCCGTAGGCTGCAGGTACAGAAGTTCCTCCTTATTATTGCCTCGTCTTTTGATAATTTTCTTATGAACAGGTGTGTCCAATTGGCTTGGCACACGCTTGTTTCAAAAGCTTAGCTTACCTGAGCGCTTTCTCTAATTGGTTTAGCTTACTGTACCTTATCTGGGTTGTTTGCTGTTCTCGCTAGATACCTATTTTTGAGAAGGGCTATGAAAAGGATCCTGCAATCGTGGCAAAGGAAGCTATTCAGGAAGCCACACGCAATGGGTCTGATGTTGTTCTTGTTGATACCGCTGGTCGTATGCAGGTATCCACTATGACATAAGTCAATGTGCATATTACAACAAACCTAGCCCTTTTTTGTGCTCCTGAGAAATTTTATTTGGATTGCATCGATTGAGATGCATCCTTTTTTCATAAGTTCTCCACTCTAACTTATCTCTTCCTCAGGACAACGAACCATTGATGAGAGCTCTTTCAAAGCTAATTTACGTAAACAACCCAGATCTAGTCTTGTTTGTTGGAGAGGCGTTAGTCGGAAATGATGCTGTGGATCAACTTTCCAAGTTCAACCAGGTTCAGTTCTCTTAACGAGTGGGTTTGGTATTGCAGATTCTCTCTCGACCTGTTTCTTATGACTTAAGAGTTTCCTTGATTCAGAAACTAGCCGACCTCTCTCCTTCACCTAATCCAAGGTTGATCGACGGGATTCTGCTTACCAAGTTCGATACCATAGATGACAAGGTAACCCCGCACCCACCATCGCAGTCATCTGCTTTATTCTCCGTTTCAGATGCTCACTCGTGTACAATCGTCGAATGTAGGTGGGGGCTGCATTGTCGATGGTGTATGTCTCGGGTGCACCGGTGATGTTCGTTGGCTGCGGCCAGTCCTACACCGACCTCAAGAAGTTGAACGTGAAGTCCATCGTGAAGACACTTCTCAAATGATTGATGTCCTCGACTCTTCCAGTCCATGTGCTTTCCCTTCCCTTCATGTTATTAACCGCATGAGAATCTGCCAAACCTCTTACGTTTGATCTGTTTCCTGTGCGTTTTGTCGGAGGTGAATCAATCCCTTGTGTTTTTTAGCATATACTAACATTATCATAAAATAAGATACCAATTACATTCCGTAAAATTGGCTGATGTTAATTGAACATCGACAATTTTTCCCGCGGAAAAGAAGTAGCAGTAGAATTTTGTAATGTCGGAATTTTAAATATCAAATACAAGAGCAGAATATTATAGGAATAAACGACCTAGGAAAGAACGAACGTTATCGCCAACCCCAAAGTGGAGAAGAAGCCGACAAAGCACGGCAGAGGCCCACATCCCTAGCTTAGCCACCTTTTTTTTTAATTATATAATACTCAAATGACATTAATTACCAAATGAAAAACTCTCCCTTCATACTAAAACAATAGAAAGGAAGTTGGGCCAGTTTTGTTGAAAGGAGCTTAACCAAGAATTCTTTATAAATAATTTAATTAATAAATTTCAAAATCGGTAATATTTTTTTTACAAGAGCTCAACTATCTATGTAGACTCTTGTAACTGGAATCAGTGGCTCTTTGATGGTAGTGGGGGCAATTGCTCTCACCTAAAAAAAAATTATTTAATAATTTATTATATTTTTAATGTATGTATTAATTAAAATTAAAAATTAACCTCTTAAAAAATTAATCAAAGTAAAATATAATATTAAATTTAAAAAAAATTAAAAATTGACTCGTAAAATTTTCTAAATCCGTTCTTGACTGAAATGATATAGATTATATAATTGAAAAAAAAATAATAAAAGAAAAACGCATAAGCTGGTAGCTATTATTTAATTCCCGGTCTTTTCCCCCGTTCCTTTTTCGGATATCAATCAACGACTTCCCTTTCTTCCTTTTTGTTTTTTTATTTCTGAAATTCTCAATTGAAGAACTCGAAAATCACAAAATTAGTAAACAGAAGAAGAAGAAGAAGAAGAAGAAGAAGAAGAAGAAGAAGAAGAAGAA
>SOPF01027072.1:79058-113632 GCA_012979155.1 Hypericum perforatum | reverse complement strand
AAGAAGAAGAAGAAGAAGAAGAAGAAGAAGAAGAAGAAGAAGAAGAACGAAGGAAGAAGAATGGAAGTGTCGTCCTCAATCAAACCCCCGTTTCTTCTTCCTCCTCCTCGTAACCGCTCTCTCCCTCTCCTTTTATTTTCACTATTTTATTTTTTCCTCTTTATGATTTCCTATTTTGTAGGTAATCGGAGAATGAGCGTCTCTTCGCTAACGACCTCGGCTTCTCCGTTTCAACAGGTTCTAGGCTTTTCTCCGCTTCTTGTTAGTTGTTCCGTTAGTTAGTCAATTTTATTTTCTATTAAGTAAGATTAGGGAACTAAACTCTGTTTCCTTAATCGCGGTCATTCCCTTTGCCTCTTGAGCCAGCCAGGAGTAGAGAACAGACTTTAAGTGTGTGTGTGTGTGTGTGTAACTAACTTGTTACGAATCGATACTAGAGTGTGACTCGATTTTGACTTTATTTGAGAGCGAATTTGTACGAACCAAACGGAGCCTTAAGTCTGTATAGAAATTGCTCTAAGCTTGAATTGGCTATGAGTTTCGTCTCTTCTTTGCGACTGGTCTCGTCTTTTGGCCCACCGATTTTGTGGAGGAGGTTGAGGCCATCAAAACAACGGAGGGTTGTAATTGTATAGATATAACGTGAGAGAGTTGTTTGAAAGGTACTTGTGCTTGGAAAAAAGGACTGATCTGGAAGTGTTTAATCTTAATTTGTCAACTCCGATTGTCTCTTTTTCCTATGCAATAAATCAAGTTTGTTGACTCGTTTGTTCTAGTCATAGTTCTCCTTGCAAAGTCGAGTCCCGTGCACACTTTTCGGGGTGTTTGCTTCAAAGCATTGGACTTTGTTACGGGTTTGCGAGTCCTTGTCACTTGATACTGCACTTTTCTAAACGTTTTTCTTGTGTCTGCTCTACTGCAGTTCCCTGTTTGTAGAGGATTAACTGTAAGATGCTCTCCATCTCAAGGAGTAATTACAAGCAATTTACTTTCATGTAAGATGGCACAGTTTCACAAACAAGGTTATTATGTTTTAAGGCGCTTATTTTACTCGAGTCTGTTGTTTCTTTATGGTCTTAAGGATCTAATGCATAAATCTAATATTATCTCCTGAGGCCTCATAAAAATAGCTTATATCAGCAAACTAGTCATTATTTGCTATACAATGAATTTCCCTTTTGGCTTCGTTTTTGTACTACATGGGATTGGATGCATCTTGTCTTTACTGTTTCCTGTATGAAGTTCATGCGAAGCCAATTAAGAAATTAACATAGACAAAAGAAAAAGATGATTTGGAGCCCTTGATCAATTTACGCACTGTTCTGTCAAATACTTGTTATCATCTGACCCTTCAGAGGATTTTGGGACAATGGTATTTCATGTAGTTGTACTTCAGTTAAATAGTTAGCATATACTTTATATCTACTAAGTGCTTCTGCAATCTTTTTCTCCTACAATATCTAATTCCGCAATCTTCTATTTTCACGACTTTCTTTTAAAATAGGCAGTCAAAGTTCCCTTTGCTCCAACACCGGAAAGAATATATTTGCCTCATGGCATCATTCTTCCCGGAGGGATTTCAATCAGCAAGGTCCTGACCATGAGATGTACAGAAGGGATAGGTCAGCCCCGAGGACTGTAGTGAGATCGGAACTGGTGGGATCAGGAATGGCTGATGCTGCTCATCCGACTCCAGGTCTCTCTCAAATGTCCAGAACCTTCTCCGTCTTTTGCCTACTGTATGATGTTTTTTCATTACACTTTTTTACTTTGCCTCTTTTTATCTTTTGCATCAGAGGTGAAAATTACGTCAAGGGTCAGAGGAATTCTATTTTATGCTGTTACCAGTATTGCGGCCATATTTCTGATCGTCCCGATGTTGTTACAACATCCTATGGTGCTCTTGATGGATCGATACCGAAGAAAGGCCCACTATTTTATTGCTAAACTTTGGGCTACAATTGCGATAACTCCATTTCTTAAGATAGAGTTCGAGGGATTGGAAAATTTACCTACAGCAGACACTCCTGCAGTGTATGTCTCAAATCACCAAAGTTTTCTGGACATATATACTCTTCTCACTCTAGGCAGAAGCTTCAAGTTCATAAGCAAGACCAGCATCTTCCGGTATCCCATCATTGGGTGGGCCATGGCGATGCTAGGTGTAATTCCTTTGAAGCGAATGGATAGCCGGAGTCAAGTGGTGAGAGATTCAAGACTTGCATTCTTTGGCTGGGACACAATTGTGATCTCTGGCTACCTGTTTTTACTGTCTGACCAACTTCTAATTTTTGATCTGCACTCAGGATTGTTTGAAGCGGTGCATAGAGCTTGTCAAGAAAGGGTCCTCTGTGTTTTTCTTTCCAGAAGGAACACGAAGCAAGGACGGGAGATTAGGTGCATTCAAGGTATGCAGCTTTCAGTGTGGACTAGATGGTAAACAAAGCAGCTTGTCCTCTCTCCATGCATACCTTGTTTGGAACAGAAAAACCTAATATTCGCAACTCTCGTTTGAATCAGAAAGGTGCATTCAGTATTGCAACTAAAACTGGAGCGCCGGTGGTACCTTTGGCTCTTGTGGGAACCGGAAGTATTATGCCTACAGGAATGGAGAGTATTCTAAATATGGGGTCCGTGAAAGTCGTCGTTCTGAAGCCGATAGAAGGCAGTAACCCGGAAGTCCTATGCAGTGAAGCCAGAAAAGCAATTGCAGATGTGCTTGATCAACAGGGCTAGAACCCTTTTGCCATACGCACGAAGTCCTAGCAAGAAAGCGCAGATGCTAGTCATAGAGATGCAAGCATCTTTTTGAAGAGTCTTGAATGAAGCAAGAACTGCCCCTGGATGATGTGCAGAGGAGGCTAGGGTTCTGAGTTCGGACCAATTTTAACAATAAGCTTGCTCCGTTGGCCGGAGCTTTTACAGGTTTGCCTTTATACATTGCCGCTAAGTGTTCGGGTTACAGAGATGCAGGAGTAAGAAATGGCCCTTAATAGAAATCGATAGTAGTTGTACAATGGCAGATATCAAATGTCAAGAGAGAACAAGCTTTCTAAATCTTTAGTGTAGACCAAAGTGCCGCCATACTGAACTACAGAACCAAGTTCAAGCTCTCAAATTCTATAAACATGATCAGCCATTTTTGGAAACGTAATATTTTGCTCAAAAAATCACCACTCGAAGAAAACAATTGACATTCCTTTAATGGCGAGCATCAAAGAAGCTGAAGGAAAATCAACCAGATATCTGTCAAAAGCTAGCATGGGCTTTCTATACTTCCAAATGAAGATCCCTATTCCCAATCACATAACACAACTAAAAACCTGAGCTACCAATAAGCCTTTCTCTTTGGCCCCAACAAAGACAATCTGCAGTTGGTATACAAAAAGTACACTAAATCCTCGAAACTAACGCTTCAAAATAGTTTAGTCGATCTTCACAGACGAATATATGAGCCTGGTGAACCAGAAGCAGGCATAAAAACCAATTGTGCCGGTCAGCACGAAGAAGCCAAAGGAGGCGATGAGCATGTAACCGAAGTACAAGGTTGCGGATACCAGCTTTGTAATCTCGAGCTTCGTAAAGAAGTAGAAAGCAGCATAGAGAAACAGGTAAATAGCAGAAGAGCCTGAAGTCAGGTAGGACCTCCACCACCAATTGTAGTCCTCGCTGCACAGCTGAAAGTAGCAAAGCACTATAGTGATCTCAGCACATGTGATGAGAAGGATTACGAAGACGATGAAGAGGAAGCCGAAGATGTAGTAGAACTGTTGCAGCCATATTGAAGTGAGGATGAAGAAGAGCTCAATAAACACAGCTCCAAAAGGAAGAATTCCTCCAATGAGGATGGAGAAGGCTGGGTTCATGTACCATGCCTGTTCTGGTATCTGCCTGGGAATTTTATTGGTTTTGACTGGATCCTCCATTGCTGGCTTCTTGAAACCAACATAACTACCAACAAAGATGAGTGGGACTGAGATACCGAACCACATCAATACCAGAGCAAACATGGTTCCAAAAGGCACTGCCCCAGAAGATTTTTCTCCCCATATCATGGCATTCAAGACAAAGAAAATCGTAAACGCTATCGCCGGAAACATGAAGGCTGTTTTTAGAGTGACCTTCTTCCACTCTGTTCCCTTGAACATCTTGTATAGACGAGATGAAGAGTAACCAGCAAGAATGCCCATAAACACCCAGAGAAGAAGCATGGCTGTCATCAACCCACCTCGGTTAGACGGGGAGAGGAAACCAAGGACGGCAAAGATCATAGTAATGAGGATCATTCCAAAAAACTGTACCCCAGTACCAACATAGACACAAAGCAGATCTGAGTTTATCGGAGGCCTGAAAACATCCCCATGAACTAATTTCCATCCAGTCTCTTCTTGGGCTTCCTCCTGGGTCTCCAGTTGGTTGTACTTGGAAATATCACGGTAGAGTGTACGCAGCATGATCATCGCCACCATTCCGGATAGGAAAAGAACAATCATCAAAGAGTTGACGATTGAAAACCAATGGATCTGGTCATCTGCCATCAAAAGATAGGTATCCCAACGTGATGCCCACTTCACATCACTTTCCTGCAAGATAAAACAAAATGACAACCAACAGGCAAGGAATGCTGTCGCATACCAGAATATTATTGTATTTCACATTGGAAGGCACGAAGGACATGCGCACCTGGAATTCCACATCATATGTGAATATTATCTGTTTCTTATCCTCAACCTCTTGAGGAGAATCTGAGCTTGTGACAAGTCGTTTAGCATGTGGATCACAAGTAGTTAATCGTGTATTCTCTTCCTTCCAATCTCCCTCAAATTCATGCTTAACACTAAATTTTAAGTAGTCTCAATGTCAATTGAGGAGATCATTAATTAGAACAGATGAAACCGGAATACCGGATAAAAGAAATAGGTGGTAACTGAAATCCGCAGAGTAGAACCTGTACGGTTTGACTTCAAATCCAACGATTCGAGCTGTATCGGTCTGCAGATCTTTGTGATATCTTACAGTAAAAGCTAAATGATTGTTGATGAAATGTTTATGCTCTTTGCTCTGCAAATAAATTATTTGGGTAGAAGGTCAAATCCTGCAAACGAGACTACAAGAGGCTGAACTACTAACACAGAATAATCATTGGTGAACCACTCACTCCGCTATACTGCCCTTTCAGACCAACAAAGAAACCCTGTTGATACACGAGGGAGTTCTCACGATCCTGCCTGGGAATGGGGACAACCAATGGAAGATTATCCAAAATCCTGCAGCGTGCAGAAGACCAAGAGTTAAGTAAAGTTGACGTGTCTTAGTAAAATGAGGGAACTGCTTAGGCAATAGGTCACTGTCTCACATGTTCACCCGATACTCATCATCTATCTTTTCCTTGAATTCCTTCGTCGTTTTAGAATTAAGTGTACGTGTACACAAAATTTTGCACATCTGGGGTTCTCTCATTTTGAACTGCAACACAAGATTCTTTCAGTTTCAGGTACAAAATTCGTGGTACCATGCACAAGCAACACTAACAACCACCTTAACCTACCGTATAAAGAGAGTTCTCAATGCGATCACCGCGAAGAATTTCTCCTAGATTTTCTACACTGTCAACAATTCGCGGAGGAGGACAATAATCAAGGGTGTAATATGAGTAGGGAAGTTGAGTCTTCGTAGAAGTCAGTTTATTGACCTTGACCTTCAACTCATCCCCCTGAAAAGAGTGAAAACAGTAAGGAACCAGAGGCAATAAGCATAAATTTCAGAAAGCAAACACTAACATCATTATTGAATTCAACAAAATGTTCAAAGGGAACGTTAACAACAATGAACAGAGGCCAAGCAAAAACTTTCAGCCACCTTATACAGGCAAAAAAGGGACCAGAACAGAGGCCTCGCATTTTCATTTCACACTTGCACCGAGGAACTCCATTCTCGGGATAAATGCCTTTCAAGCATCCCCCAGGGAAGCAGACCATCTATCATCGCGGATGGAACAGACTGAGATTTAACAAGTTCGGACATTCACCCCTCAATACACAGCTCAAGAATTCGACAAGTGGACAACACGAGTCGGTACTTGGTTCATTTGACAAGTTAATTCCAATCGAGAAATCACTCCTGGTCCTGGACTAACACAATCCTCGCATCCGGTAGACCGACATACACGAATGAGCAGCCCCAAGATCACCCTAAGAAGCTTTAACCACGGCACCATCAGACCAAACCGAAACCGTTAATCCAAATGTCTCCATAATTCGCTAATCACAACTAACAAGCTAAACGAAACAGATCAAACACGACGAACCGCCTCCCCGAGTGATAACAACTAACTATCAGATTCAACGGGTCAACGATCGGGAAAGAACCCAGAAAGGGTAAAGCACTAGACAGATTCAACGGGTCAACGATCGGGGAAGAGGAGGAGATCCAATTGAAGAAGCGATAAATGAAAACAAATACATAAATTAAATGGAAAAAAATAGAGGGAAGACCTGGAAGAAATCCTGAGGGGCAACCCCAGGGAGGTAGAAGGCGTGTGAGGCGTTGACCAGGAAGACCGCCACGAGGGTCCAGATCCATTGGAGCCCGCTTCTACTGCTACCTCTCGCCATCTCTCTCTCTCTCTCTCTTATCTTCTTTTTTTTCTTTGGATTAAAAAAAAAGAGTTTTTGGCTGTATTTTTGATTTGATTGTTATGAATTATGGAATTTGTGGGTGGGAGATTTGGGAAAGTGACGATTTTAGTTGTTGCGTTGCGTTGCGTTGCGTGGTAGTTAAGGAAATGAGAGGAGAGGGAAGAAGTCCATGGTCCATGGGAGGTGAAAATAGTAAACACATAATAAATAATAAAAAATTGGGATTAAGAGAAGTAATATATTTTAAACCAGTCATAAAATTAGAATAATTACGTTATGACTTGTCGGTCGTTTGACTACTTGAGTACTTTCTAAAACACTACGCACTGTTTTCAACTAATTATTTTTTTTTTCCAAAATGGTGCTAATGTTCACGGGAAATTATGAAAATAGTGTCGACTTTTTTAAAATTACGTAATTGGTCTCTATATAGGACACAATTTTATTTCTGTGACCTGAATCAAGTCATGGAAAAATTATTAGTGACGATCGAGTCATGAAAAAAATTCGTTCTTGATCACTATTTTTTTTTTTGTGAATTGATTATCTAGGTCCTAACTCCATCCAGAAAATTAGTCAGAGCGATTTTTATTCGTAAAATTAGAATTTTCTATCCACCAAGGCACGAAAAATTTCTCATTTTTGGCGAAATTCTCTGTCTATAAATACACAACGAGAAGAATAATTTTCGCATCCATTGTTCTTCTCCATCCTAGTTCAAAAATCTGAAATTAATTGAACAAAGTCAAAATAGTATATAACTTCATTTAGATAAATTTTCATGATCTAATTTATGCATAGAAATTGCATAATTATGTTTAATTTAAGTTACGAAATAAAAAATTGGTATGTCACATGAACACCAATTTCGTAATTAAAAATAATTCAACATCATTTTCACAATTTCCTCTAAACAGTATTACCATTTTGGAAACAAAATTCTTTTTAACGATAAAAATTTCCCAAACCTCTCTACCTCTTGGTCTGCTTTGAGAGATCTCTCTCTCTCTCCGACACTAAAACCCCACTCCCCCAATTTTAAGCAACTCCATCGTTAGGACCTTGCTCCTAATCGATCGCCGAAGCTTCCAGCTCAGCAAACGGATCTTAGAGACTGCCCGTCGTCGGCACCGGCGATCGGGCACATTGGTCAGCCTTTTTTCCTCTCGGGTTCTTTCTCCCAACTCCTCCTTTTTTAATGCTCTTTTTTTAAAAATAAAATAAAATTTGTTTCTTTGGAGCTGCGCAAGTAGAAGGCTTCGTTTGTTTAACACAGCTGAAGTTGTTTTACTTCCTAATTACAGCAATTTTTTCGACTTTGCCATTTTTTTCGATTTGGAAAATATCTTTAAGCGGAACAAACGGAGCTTAGTAAGGTGGTTAGAAATGTCCAAACACCTGCCATCTTGTCTGATGTTCTGCATCCAATTAGGTTTCCAGTTTCCTGATAATATTAAGACCGTCCCTGTTCTAGTTTCTCTCCGGCACGAGTCTGCGAATTGAATTGAACGATAGTGGATGTGAACATTGTTTATCGACAGTGGAAAATTGGGCAGTGATGATGTTGTGATCATGATTGTGTAGTTTGAGCTCTTTGTTAAGAGTGGATTTGTTATCATTGCTGTAGACTATTCTACTACCCCTTGACCGAAAACCATTAAGCTTATTTCGTATTTGTTGATGAGACGCAGGCAGCAGGCAGGTGTTTGTGGATCTCCATTTTGGATTTTCTGAAGTATCTAATTGGTGAAAGGTGAGAGTCGGTGCCCACACATCATCAGACGGTAGTGGAAGTAGTGAAGATTGCAGCATGGGAAATGTTCTTGGAAGACAGTTTGGCAAGCTAGAGAACCTGCGATGAGAACTAGCGACAAGAAGTGTTGTACAAAAGCTAAAGCTAGCTTAACGAAACAATTGTGATCATATCAACAATATGTCACCAGCGGAGCGTATATACATTGTGTAGGCTCCAGCTTAGTCTGTAATTTAAAGTTTTGCTCGAACCAAGTTCACTAGCCAGAATGTTGTGTTAGGGATGTTGGCTCTTTCTTATCTCCCTTGAGCCAACACCAGAAATTGTATGTTTACCTAAACAGTTAGTAAGAGGGCACTTCTTGGTCGAATAAAAAGGGGAAAGAAATGAGTGTTTCACTGACTGTGATGACTTTTAATCTCCATGAGGATCTGCCAGAGGATAGCCCAGATTGTTGGGAAAAGAGGAGGGATTTGTGCTTAAGTGTTGTAACCAGCTACTCGCCTATGATTTTATGTACCCAACAAGGTCTGATCTTTGTTCTATCTCTTAGTCCATTTTGTTTACCTATTTATTCTATGAACATGATGATAGGGTCTCTCGTAGTTTGTAAATTTATTATTTGTTCTTATTTGCTTATAATTCATTTGGTTTTGCTACTCTCTGATACAGTACTATTCAGCTTAACACTTTTGTTTTTTTAATCCTGAGATCTATGGCGCAAATAATAGAGTTGCATTTTGCATTCATTTATTTCAGGTGTGAAGTCGCAGTTGGATTATCTGCAGCAGGGTTTACCAGGTAACTTTGAATTAGTCACAAAAGTAATTTTTTTGATCCCGTTACAGCTTTAAAGTGTAATCTTACTAGGTTAGTTAGATTGTTATGGTCAATAGTTATTTAAGATGCTTGATCCATCCATGCATTGAATCAATCACAGACTTTGTTGTAGGAGAATTTAGTTATTAATTGAAGTTGTTTTATGAGGATTTAATTGCTTACTGGATATTTGTTGGTGTATATTGAAACTCAAGGCAGTATCCTTGCTCCATTATGTGGGAGCTCTGTGCTCTGGGACCCCACAAAAATTAGGATCATATGTAAATATCTTCCTTTCAGTTATTTGAGTCTTGAGATGAAATGTGCAACATAGGTTGCACCAGGCCTGGATTGCAGTATCAATATCTTAGCCTCACCTTAGCAAGACTATCAGAGTCAAGTACAATGTGGAAAAAAACAAAAAAAATTTCTTAAGGAGAACGGAATTTTTTTTTTAATGCATTCAGTTGTTAATCCAAAAAACTTACATGATAACTATTAAGATGGTCATATCCTTTGAGCTGCAAACTGGTTGTCTTGTCTGTAATTGTTTGCAGGTTATGAACAATTTGGAGTCTCGCGGAAAGGGTCAGAAGATATTTCAGATGAATCTTGTACCATCTTCTATGATAAGGAGAAAGTATGGAACAAATTCTCACTCTGCCTAACCTTTCTCTTTCTGGTTTGGCAAAGTTATATGACAATGATGAGCTGATATCGTTTATTTATTAATGCAGGTAGAGCTACTTGAAGGAGGAACATTTTGGCTATCTGAGTCACCTTCTGTCCCAGGGAGCATATCATGGGGCGCTGCAGTTCCATGCATTGCCACATGGGCGATATCCTTCCTGCAATTGTTTTTTTTTTCTGCATTACAGTTTGAAATCTTTTTTTTTTTTTTTCATTCTTCTGCCTGGTGATGGACCAAGAAGTTGTTTCTTTGACATTGTTTCCACACGTTCCAATTGAAAGGAGTAGAGCCCCCAGGCTTCTCGTTCCAGATAGTGAACACTAATATGGATGAGCTTAGTCCACGTGCCCGTCGACGAAGTGCTTTGCTCACTTGGCAACACATTGCTTCTTTACCTCCGAGCTTGCCGGTTGTGTACTGTGGAGGGTTTAATACGCAAAAGGAATCGACTACAGGGCGGTTTCTTTTTGGTAGATCAAGGTACCTTGAACTCGTATACAATCATGTTTTATATACTTATGTTCTTGTTGTTCATTCACGTAAATCCTTCAAATATTCCCTACTTTTCTTCTCGCGTTGCTTGTAGTTTCTCTTTTGTGTTCCATGCTTTAACCTTGATAACAAAAAGAACAACGTTTCTCCATTACAGTGACCCATGACAAGTGCGGAGTAGATGAACTATTACCGAAAACATAACAAGTGCTATGAGTGCATGACACATTTTATGGTTGATGATACTATTACCGAAAGTGAAGTAGATGAACATCCTGTTCAATCAAAAAATAAGCAAAAAGAACTATGTTAATCTCATGTATACATTTTTGAACTTGATAGTTTAGATCTTTTTTTTTTCCCTGATGCAACTCTTTGATTGTAAATAACTGCCAGTTGGATTTATTTACCATAAGGTCTAGAACAAAGCATTTGCTTGGTTCCAAGAAGCCAGTCCTCGTCTGTAGAAAACTGGCTTCGTTCTCGACCAACTTGCTTTTAATAAGTTCTGAAGTTCAACCTCTTAAATGTACCGAAAGTTTCTCCAGCTTACTGCATGTGCAGCATGTTCCGATTTCTTGTCTTATTCCTTAATGACAAATAGCTGGTGCTCCAGAGTCAGTCCCTTCAATGTCCTGACATCTTGCCTCCCAGAAAAAGTTCCTGACATCTCATTTTTGGTACACCCGTATGATTATGCTTGAAGGCACTTTTGGGAAGTGATTGGTTTTGCAGACAATCATTCCAAGAAGTTAGTTTGGTGTGTCTAAAGAAGTGGTATGGTGAGCTTGCTTGTGAACAAGTTCTGAACTTTACGAAAAGAGTTGCTTGACGAGCATTATTTCTTGGGGGATTGCTGAAACTCTTTGAATGTTGGTTGTGGATGGTTTCCATGTTCTTGCTATTCCAACAATATCAATTTTGTAGCTTCCTGCTTACACGATGCAGAGAACATGGTGTAATGGGAGATATGAGAGATGCTTGGCCAAATGCTCGAGTGAGGAAAAACGTCTCCCTCATACGCACTTACCACGGATTCAAAGGTAACGTCTTGCATCAAAGATCAATGGCCTCTTAGTGTTTCATAACCAAGATCTCGATCTATAAACTTTATTGGCAGGTGACAAACAAGGAGCGCTCGAGTACCTCAAGTTGGTCTTTAGGGCACTATGCCTCTGCTGGGACCGTCAAACTCAAGATCTACATGTGGATTGGATTCTATTCCGGGGGAGATCTTTGATTCCCGTGCTATGCGAAGTCGTCAACGACAACATTGACGGGCGTTACCCTTCGTCACATTACCCCGTATTCGCTGAATTCATGCTTCCTCGATCTGTAAGACCTGTCGAACCACCACCTACACTTCCTCCTCCTCAAGTAGAAAGCTAGATTCTTCTATCTGAAGCTCCTGTGTTTCTGCACTCGTTTCTTTCCTCTTTAACTGTTTGCATGTTTCGTCGATTCACACTGCATTCTTTATTTGTTTACCTTTTTTTACTCTCTCACGATCTTGTATCATGTTACATCGTCCTTTTTTTTTTCCTGGATCGCGGTGATTTTATTGACTTTTTGCTGCTCCTTATCCTTGGATTTCGTAGGACACCGAGTTTTATAGTTTTTTTTTGGTAAATTTTGATTTAGGCAATTAAACATAAATTTGGGAAATTTCTAATTAGAATTATATCATTATATGAATACTCAATTTAATAGTCCAGCAAATATTTCCGAGTACCTTTCTAATTATAATTATATTATCATTTATGTATTCTCAATTTTTTCGCATATTTAAAAAAAAACTAATACTCACTGTATTAAGTTGAATCTACCCGAATTTGGTTCCTTTCGACCACATTTTTTAATTCTTTGTCATGGATAAATAGCGTAATGCATGTCTCTTTTTAAGAAGAGAGAGCATTAAAATTTTTCCAATCGAGCTCAGTTTTGTATTGTTAGTTGTTCATGATTTAAATTACCTCATATTATAAAAAATGATAATAAAAAATGAGGCAAAAAATTTAATAGGTGGCAGTCACCTCGGCCTCAAAACGACGTAGTTTTGAGGTTTGGGACGAGTTTAGGCTCGGAAAGCCTCCCGAGCCTAAAAGTGAAACTCCGAAGCTAATGTCAGGACTCGTTTGGTCGTTTTTGAAGTACATGATTATATGTCAAAAAGTGCGAAACCACGAGTACTAAAATTGTACTTTTCCCTTTTTTCTTTTAAAATATTGTTATTAGTCCGTCGTCGTGATTACCGCATAACAGCCGAAGCAGATCAAGAGAGTTTCACACGTTTCAACTTTTTAGATAGATTTTTTCGGGTAAGTACATTGATTATATAAATAAACACAAAAGTTAAGATCGGAGAAAGTGGTAGTACTTTTTAGATAGATTAATAAGTTGCGACTGGAATCGTGACGCCCCACAATGTCACGATGTAAAATATTATATATGTTGACGTTAAACAAATCAAGCCGTCCCTTTTACGCAGTTGTTCACCCATCTTTGGTTCCCTCCTCTTTGGTGCAAGGGGTCTCAGACTTGCATTCTCTAACGCTCCAACTATATATCATACAACAAACCCACCTAAATTTGCTTAATTGAGGCCCAAAAGCACCAATTGTTAATTAGCTGACCATTGCACGAGTTAATTGACCAGGAGTAAAATTTAAGAATTTTGAAACTACATAAGCGTTTTCATAAAAAAAAAAAAAAACCGAACATGACCTCGGCGATGCAAATAATCGAAATCGGAGATCAGACATTCAAGGAAAGAACAATCACAAATAGCAATTAGAAGAAAAAAAAAAACAGCAGATGAAACATGAAATAGTTGATATAAAAATAATGATGACATGATCAATGACTGCGCGAAAACAACTTTGAAGAAACAATTGCTTTGTCGTTCAAAAGAAGCATCGAGTACTACACCCTCCTATGATCATAAGAGAGTCTCAACTGCTCGTGATCTCATGGAAACCATTCACGGTAAATTCAGACTACAGCAACAATACTATTAATGTTGCTTCGAGGCATCTCGGCCTCGAAGCAACATCCAATCTAATAATATACACGAAAAAAAAGGCCAACCTTCGATAGCTTCTTCCATGGAGTCTTGAATCCCAACCCGACAACACTCTTTAAGGTAACGGTTCCCGCCTTTACCCACTTCTTCGAGCTGCCAAACCCTAAAATCATCACTAAAGATAACCAATAATTAAAAAAAATAACAACAACAACAAAAAAGTGCGTACCATAGGAAAAAATTTGGGCTGCTTCAGAAACATCTTCTTAGTCTGCCACAATAAATAAATAAATAATATTAAAAATTGAAAGGCGGAGATCGATTGTTACGTAGAGAGAGGGATAGAGAGAGAGAGAGACCTGCTCGTCTCCGCCATCTATTTAATTTACTTTGGTAATTTTCTTTTAGCAGAGGGCACACGACAATATCAAGACTTTGGAGGGAAGAAGGGATGGCCTCTTCTCTTTGGATGGACCTGAGCCTTGGACAGTACTGTAGCTCGATCACCCTGAGAGAGGAGGGGAATGGCTCCTCTCGTGTTGTTATGGATTCAATGTTGTAACAAAAATGTATACGCAGCTCTTCAAGGGAAGTAAGGCGCTGAAGACCCCACCCGTCTAGTGATTTTATCTCCATATTTTGTAATTTGAGAAAGGTGATGGTGGAGGGGAGTGACACTTCTTCTGAGATCTTATAACACCCCGAAATGCTCAAGCTTCTGAGGGAGGTGAGTCGGTGGATAGGGCTTAATGACTTGAGATTGTAGAGACCACCTAAATCAAGAGTGGTAAGAGATTGAGGCAGTAGTCCTTCCTCTCCTCCTTCGTCTGTTACCAGCTTCTCAAGGCTATCGCATTGCCAAATCTCAAGTGTTTTCAGACTTGTGTGGTGTTGAAGTCCCTTGTAGTCTAGGCTTTTCAAACCATCAAGTGATTCAATGTGAAGAGTGGTGAGCGTGGGAGGCAGCAACATTCCCTCTCCTGGGAAGGACTCAGTTTTACCAAAAGAGTAATGCCTATACCAAAGAGATGAAAGAGACGGCAGTGCTTGTAAGTTCCACTCCTTCCGTCGCTCCATCAGCTTCTTGCATCCGTAAATTTCCAGTGATTCTAATTTGGAAGGCAGTCCTCCCTCTGGA
This sequence comes from Hypericum perforatum, assembly GCA_012979155.1. Taxonomy (NCBI): domain Eukaryota; kingdom Viridiplantae; phylum Streptophyta; class Magnoliopsida; order Malpighiales; family Hypericaceae; genus Hypericum; species Hypericum perforatum. Next base: position 99,079 of record SOPF01027072.1, on the reverse strand, counting down.
AACGACTCCAGCTCAGGGCAATTCCGAAGCACCAAATCCACGAGGCAAGGGAGACCCGACTTCATATGCTTTGGCAGTGACTTGAGTTTTTCTAGACCATCTAACACCAGTCTTCGCAGAGTTGTAGAAGCTAACTCACACATAGGAAAAGGAAAACAAACCACTTCCGAACAATCACGGATTTCAAGGGTATTAAGCCACTTAAAGTGCTCAAGAACCCCTCCCAATTGACCACATGAGTCGGTACCCTGATATCCAGATGCCATATCACATTTGGAAAACCTAAGTCGTTTCAGATCAATAATCCTTTCACCCAAAGTTCGTCGAATGTCTCCCAACAAATGATGAGGAGATGAAGTGTTGATTCCAGAAAGACAAAGAGGGAAAACAATTGCTCCAGCACCGGACTCCAGATCCAGATTAACATCACGGCTTTTGTCCTTAACTGTCACCTTAACAATTGCTCGAGCACTTGGAAATGGAGCCACAAGTTGGTCACATCCTTGCATCTCAAGCACCTTAAGAGAGGGCAATTCACCAGGCAAGGCACTCTCAAGTTTGGGGCAATTTGATAGACGTAGCTCTTCAAGACTTGGAAAAGCTCCATCGTGTTGCTCCCATGTTATCCACTTGCTCATCCCTTCAAAATGCAGAACCTTTAGAGATTTAAACGTTGGCTTATCATTTGCAGGCAGGGGACTACCATAGAAACTAGAACCAACAACCATAATGCTATCACATCTAGAAATATAGAGACTCGTAAGGGAATCCACATGTCCAAGCGGTGGCATTTTGTAATAGTTTTTACATCCTTTGATTCTCAAAGAAACCAGCTTTGAGAAGGATCGACGGCCAACCCAATCTGGGAACTTGGTACTCCTGTAACCCCTCATAGTAAGATGCTCTAGCGTACAAGGAGGTTCAAGTCCTTCCAGTACTCTTAGCTCATGCTGCGAATCATATGCGGCATCGCCTTCCCAGCTCAACTCCAAAACTTTGAGATGCTTCTTCTCTTTTAGATTGCTCCTCGAAGCACCTTGAGCATTCGCAATATTCTGAAGGTTCCAAATACGGAGCATCTTTGTCAACTTTGAGAGCTCTTTCAACTCTTCGATGGAGCTCCAAGAACTCCCTTTTCCAACAAAAAAATCTTCCAACTTCTGAAGCCTTGTCAATTTGCCCAGCATTGGTGGCATCCCTTGCAACTTTGTCTTACTAATGTCAAGGAAGCATAGGTTGACGAGGTTGCATAGAACAGTTGGCAATTTATTGATAGCTGTTCCAGATAGATTCAGGAAGTGCAAGAGCTTCAAGTCAACAATTGAATCAGGTACCTCCTCTAGTCTCCGGCAACCTTCAAGCAACAGAGTCTCCAGATTATACAGTTTAAAAATAACATCAGGCAATCTTTCGATGTTTGTCCTAGAAAGATCCAGATACCGCAAAAGCTTCAAGTTTCCAACAGATCCAGGAACCTCCTTTAGGCGGTGGTAGTTGGCGAGAGACAGTACCCTGAGGCATTTAGATGTGTCAAGTAAATGATGGATAGCTCTATCCATAGGGTAAATATACATGTCCCACACGAATGTTATTATAGGTATAAATGTTCGCAGTGACTTGCTCTGATAAATGTCTGCATATGTTTGCGAGGTTACAGATGGAGCCAATTGATGTGAAAAATGGCGAGTCTTTTCTGGCATCGAGCGTTTATTATCTATTTCCAGTAAGTAGAAAAAATTTCCGGCAACATATTTAGCCAGATCATGAATGAGATCATGCATTACAAAGCACCCGGGCGTCACTCTTGCTTTTTGGAAAAACGATCTCGACAGGAGAGCATCAAAGCAATCGGCCCCAGTTACTTCCATTGGCTTATTTCTTTCACGAGAATCGAAAATACCATGCGCCATCCACAATCTGACCAATTCATCAATTTTGAATTCATAATCCTTTGGAAATAGTGCACAATAAGCAAAGCACCTTTTATGACTTGATGGAAGATAACGATAGCTCAACCATAATGCAGGAAGAATGTGACGATCTTCTAGATTCCATATCTCGCTTCTCAATATCCGCTCCCATTCTGTTGCATCCTTTTTTTCACTCAGGAGACTTCCTAGAGCGTTCGCAGCTAGAGGCAAGCCTCCACATTTGGCAGCCAATTTCCGTCCAATTCTTTCCAGATCCAAATAATCAGCTGGCTTTTCATCTCTAAAAGCACACCTTGCAAATACCAACCAACATTCGTCATCCGTTAACCCCTTCAAATCATAAGCACGAACATTGGATGCACCAACATTCTTCTTCACATTATAGCTTCGTGTAGTTACAATAATCCGACTACCCTGCAATCCATGCTTCAAAGGCTTCAGTAAGTCCTTCCAGAACTCCGAACTTTCGTTCCAAACGTCATCAAGAACAAGCAAAAATCTCTTCCCCATCAAAGCATCCCTGAGACTGGTCTGAAGAAGATCCGGAGTCATTTTGTCAAGACCAGGAACCCAAGGAGCAAATCCTTTCAGGATATTTTTTGTAACCAAAAAAACATCAGTTGCTTCTGAAACACAGATCCAAGCTTTGAGTTGAAACTTCTCTGATACTTCCTTCTGGCAGTAGACAAGCTGAGCAAGAGTGGTTTTCCCCAGGCCGCCCATACCCACAATAGCAATCACGCCCAAGCCATTCGCACCATTTGTTTCTTCTGACATCAACAACTTTGTAATAGCTTCTGTATCAGCTCCTCTGCCTTCCACCTCAGAATCGTCAACCAATGAAGTAGTTCTTCTTTCCAGAGGTAAGTTATGACCGTACACGTCAGCTTCTTGGCCACAGTCCCCCAGGCCCAGATTCTCCATCACTTTCTTCAGTTGAGCGAGTCTCTCAAGGATCTTCTTCAACTTCTCCTCGACCTTGGTTCCGACCTCAGCAACAACAGAAGAAGAGTCACTAGCTATCGCATGAAAGTCATAAGCAAGCAAGTCTTCGGCATCATAGACGACATCCTTGAGCTCATCTAACCACGATTTAACCTTATGGTCGGTGATCTCCTTGTTCTCCGCGTCATCCAGCACCTTGCTCATAGAGATGAGGGAGATCTCGAGCTCCGGGACTAGCTCCTTGCCGTTGGAGTTTGGGGCCTTGAACCGAGGGGGACCCAAGAAGCTCATTGTCTGATTGACGATCTTCTCAAGAAACTCGTACTCGTAGCTGAAATGTCAGAAACTAAAAGATTCAAACAATGAAATATTGGAGTAATAGATTTTGATTTCCAATTGGATATTAGTCCAGATGAGAGGGAAAGATTCTGATTTTTTTAACAGTCAAAATTCAAATGGACTAACTGTTTAATTCACATAAAGTAACTTTAAAGCTAATCAAAATACCTACCCGGCAACGTATGATTCCCCTTTTAGCTTGCTAACTTCTTCTAGAGCTGACGTCCAATTCTGCACTCTGTCCTTACCATATTTCTGTTCATGTACATCCATCCTGTGATATCGCACTTCTGACGGGTCAACTTCATAGAAGATGGGGATAACTCTCTGCTTCCTTTCCTCCTTGAATTTGAGTATGGTTACCAGCTCATCAAGACACGAATTGGAGGAAGCATAGTCTTTAGATAATATGACGACAGAGAGCCTTGATCTTTCAATGGCTTTGACAAGACTCGTAGAAATTTCATCTCCAGCCCGGAGCCCTTCGGCATCTCTAAACACTCTGATGTTCTTCTCTATCAACTTGTGATATAAATGATCAGTGAACTTGTGGCGTGTGTCTGGACCTCGAAAGCTGAGGAATACATCCCAGTCCCATATGGAGGTTTCTGAAATCATTTCCTGGCTAGGGCCTAAAATTCGTGGGAACCCAAGTCAAGACATGACACAGATGAAGAAACGCAGTTTCAGTTTATACTTTTCACATCCAGGAATAAGAGTAGAAGTAATTACTCACCGATAGTAAGCTGTTTCTTATGCATCATACTTCTTGGTGAAATATTCATCGGCCTGAAGTTACATTCAAGAATTGAGATTAGGTACCAATTAAAGAGCTAATTTACCAATATATCAGTTGACTTTTTTTTTTTTTAAGAACAAGATGATATGTTATTGATTTCTTCTCTAAAACTTACTACTTTTCTTCCCCCATTATTTAATTATTTTACTCCCATTATTTAATTGTTTCCCCGTGGGCCATGCTCAGCCCGGGGCTTCACCAAAGCCGCTGATGCGGCTAGTTAACTTGTTTTGTTTGGTACCTCTTATTTTAATTTTTTATAAAGATGACATTGAATATCCATTTTTCATCCAAAGAAACGGCAATCTCACTCTCGTACGTTTTTAGTCATTCGAATTGACAACTAGAAAATGGTTGGATATCGGGGACTTGTAATCCAACTAAAATGTGTTGCGTTCTTATATAATAAATGTCTATTCTCATCGATTATATCTGGTTAAGATTTTACGAGAACTAGATAAATTTTTAATGAAAGGAATTAAAGAATAGTATCTTATGTACAAAAATACTATAGACATATCATTATTAATTAGAATCCTAGAAAGTAAAAAATATAAGTAAATATCTTCCTTTCACTTATTTGAGTCTTGAGATGAAATGTGCAACATAGGTTGTACCAGGCCTGGATTGCAGTATCAATATCTTAGCCTCACCTTAGCAAGACTATCAAGGAGGGGTTGTGTTGGCCAGCTCTTATGAGGGAACCATATAATGATTAGATAACTCCCGAGGAGGAATTGTATTGGCCGACTCTTTGAAAAAGACTGTATTAAAAGTGATGTTCCTTCCTATGCCCAATTGAGTACTAGGAGATATGGTTGGCTCCCATGGGGGTGTCGTATTGGTTGAATTCATTAGCTCTTTGGGAAGAGTCACCTTAGTCGTATTCTTCTCAATAAGGTATCGAGAAGAGGGTGGTATGTTGTTCTTGGTCATCTTGCTGGAAAAAGTTTGCCTCCTTCTCTAGACGTCCTCCTAGTCCCATCGAGTGTGCAAAAAAAATTGTTGTGGGGAAAAAGTAACGGGGTGTCAAGGATGATCTCTTTACGGCTTGAAGGCTCGTCTCAAGGTTAGCATCCAACGATACAAAAGTGATCAAACGACCACCACTACCTCACCTAACTAAGCTTCCCTAACCAAGCTCTACTGCCTGGCCAACTATCAGGCTCTAATGCCCGACCTCCTAACCAAGCGCTAATGCCCGACTTAAGAACTAAAATAGAAGCTTTGAGCTTTGGTAAAGATTTTGTGTGGTTGATGTTGGATCCCTTGCTGCGTCTCCCAAGCATCCTTTATATAGGCGAGAGACTCCGTCTCCTCCTCATACTGGAACTCCTCTTACACTTGGACTCTTCTAATGCCTATTTTTGTAGATGCTCATCCTTATCTGCGTGGAGTATTTATCTTTAATTTGCTAGGATTTATTTTCTCCGGTTAATTTGGAGTCCGCATTTATCGCCTTCTCTCTCAGAAGACTGACTATGTAGGTCTTTTGACATGGTTCGTCAACCTCCAACGGGTGTCACTAGGCAAAGTCCTAACACTCCTTACCTTCAAAACCTCAAAGTACCACCAAACAAGGTGTTGACACCCTTCGCCTTTAGGAACTTCTAGGCATCGCTAAGCAGGTGTTAATACCCCTTGCCTTTCGGAGCTCCCAAGTGTTGCTGGGTGAGGTGTTGACACTCTTCACTTTTTGGAAGCTTTAGGTGTCACTAGCCAAGGTGTTAACACATTCTGCTTTTTGGAAGCTCTAGGTATCTCTATCCAAGCTCCTAACACCCTACGTGGCCACCTCAATGAGAGTATTAAGGCCTTCGCCCCATCGGGCAACTAAGGTATTTTGTCCATTAGGGCTCCGGGACCGATCGAGCCTTTCATAGGTCGAGAGTTACTCCTTTCGAAAGGAAAAGTAACTCTCCACACCCCTTCTTCCAAGAGAGAAGGTGACTCCTTACACCCCTCTTTCTGAAAGGGAAGTGACTCCTCACATCCCTCCTTCCGAAAAAGAAAATGACTTCTCACACCCCTCCTTTCGAATGGAGAAAAAGGTCTTTATACCTCTCCTTTCGAAAGGGAAAGAGGGTTCTCACACCCCTCCTTCCGAAAGGGGAAAAAGGTCTTCACACTCCTCCTTCCAAAAGGGAAAGAGGGTCCTCACATCCCTCTTTCAAAAGGGAAAGAGGGTCTTCACACCCCTCCTTCCAAAAGGGAAAGAGGGTGGTCCTCACACCCCTCCTTTCGAAAAGATAAAAAGGGTCTTCACACCCCTCCTTCCGAAAGGGAAAGAGGGTCCTCACACCCCTCTTTACGAAAGGGAAGTGACTCCTCACACCCCTCCTTCCGAAAAGGAAGAGGGTCTTTACACCCCTTCTACCGAAAGGGGAAAAGGGTCCTCACACCCTTCTTTCTGAAAGAAAAGAGGGTCTTCACACCTCCTGCCTTCCGAAAGTCTAAAGTCGGCCTATTACCACCTTGGAGCGGGTTGCCGAGCATTGCCAATCCCCTTCTTAGAAGGCAAAGTATCGAGCTCCTTCAAGGGTAAATATCATCGGCCAAGTCACTCTGGGAAGGACAAATATCCGCGGGGTCACTCCAAGGAGGATAAACTTTATCGGACAAGTCACTCTTGGAAGGGCAAATATCTGCGGTGGTTACTCCAAGGAGGATAAACTTTATCGGACAAGTCACTCTTGGAAGGGCAAATATCTGTTTTAACCCTCAAAAGGGTATTTTTATTTCCGGATCTAACAAATACTTATACAGAATTAAATGGTTGTTGTGAGTTGATTGGCAATTTTATATAAATTTCATTTCACATTTTATTTACAATTAATTTATGAAACTATGCTCTATTACATTTTTTTATATATATGCTCTATTATTCCTTTCTACTGACAACAAGTTTAAAATTCATTCAATTTTCATTCCATAGCATTTAATTGGCCATTTGAAATCGTTTCTCCTTGTTTCGTCGGTTGGACTACCATACAAAAACAATGGCAATAACTTTCTGTGGGTATAACTTTTTATATCCAATAATTTGCATTTTTTTGGTTGATAATTTTGTGACGGTTTTGCTTGTATATTATTTAATTATTGTAAAATTTTTAATATAAATATCACAATAAAATTACTTGAGAAAAAAAATGTTAGTGTTTAGACTATTATTTATCCTAACTCTTTTTATGAGTTCTACTTGGGACATGAATTGGGCTTTGAAACTTCTCTAAATGCTTTATAAGCAGAGTTTTAAAAAATGTGGTCTGATCGGCGATTGGGCTGGCCGGACCACGAATCGATCCCATGGGCAGTCCGTGTTTGGTCAATAAATTGCTCTCCAGGCGAACCGCCCTATTTTCGATGGGACTGCCCAGTTTTCGGTCGAACCGAGGACGGTTCACCTGGAAAATTTTAAAAAATTATTAATTTTATTTTTTATTCGAGATTATCTATTTGTATAGATACTTTATTTAGTATATTTTATAAAATTTAGTATATTTATATGTTATTATTAATTTATTACATAAATTTTTTACATATATATATATGTATAGTTCAAAATATTGCAAAAAATTAAAAGAAAATATATCCGGCCCAACCTGTGGTTGGGCCGCTTGGGCCGGTCGACCTAGAGGTTGGACCAAAACCCAAGTTGACTTCCGGATATTTTTTTAAAACCCTGTTTATAAGGAGCTTGGATTGGGTCCAGAATGGGCTTTTCGGACCCGTCCTGACCAAAGGTAAAAAAAAATGTAAATAGTAAATACATGTTGATTATGACACTAATTTTAAAAGTCAAAAAGCGCGTGGAGTAGAAAGAGAGGTCTAATGGAGCCTCATATGCAATTTTGATAATTAACTATATTTATTTTTTTGACCGTCAAAAGGTGAGATCCTCTAGTTTCCTTCACTTTATTTTCAATTAGTTTTTCTTTTTAACATTTTTATTAGCAGTAAACAATTTTGGCAAGTATGTCACATGTACATGTTATTATATCTCATATTTTCATGTCCGTGTATGTAGACATATTAATATATCGTATATTGTCATGTCAGTACAAGTCATACTAGTAAGTGTATATGTTATTGGCAAGTCAGTGTATGTGATATTGGCAAGTCAGTGTATTTTATATTATCATATTGGTATATGTCATATTGACATGTCAGTATATACTATATTGACAGATCAGTGTATGAATCTCATATTGATAAATCAAGAGTATCTCATATTTTATTGCTAGGATTCAGAATTTAACGTTGATAAATCAAGAACCAATGCTACTCTTTCTCAATCAAAAACTAATAAGGAGATTAAGTGAAAAGGTATTGGATTAAGAAGAAGAAAGTGTCGCTATTCTCGAGAACAAATTGATAGCCATATGAGGTACTTACAAAATTAATTGTCTATTCTTGTCTTCGGTTTCTCCAAAACAATTTAACGTCGATTCTTTTGTAGATTGTCATTTTTTTCTTCAAGTTTCTTTTTTCTCATCAAGTTATGCCTAGCAATAAAGGTGCATTCGTTTTCTAAAATTATTTTGGTAAGCGACAGCAAATAAGAGAGAAAGAAATTATGGTTGAAAAGGATAAAGGACAAAATACCTCTGAACAAAAAATATTATCGTTAGATCTCTGACGCACATTCAGTCATTAAAATTAATTATCCAAATTTAACTCCAGATGGTACGTAAGGCATATCAACATAGTTTACAAGAAGTAGAGATTCTCTGCATGGATAAAAAGTTTAATTGCAAGTGCATGTCTCATTTAGGAAGAGAATTAACCCATTAATTAGCATTTACATGAAATTTCAGTTTTGTATTATTAGCTATGGTTTGAGATTACCTTATAGTTGGGAAATTTAATTCTCCATGGTTAGTACCGTGTTTATTAATTTTAGAACAATACATGATTACAACCACATTCTCATCAATAATTGACATGAAATTTCGAAGTATATTAAAGTAATAGAGATCAGATAAAGCTCTTCAATACAAAGAAATTTGTAAATCTTAAACTAGGAAATATAATAAATAAATATATTATGTATGTCGACGTTAGTTTTTTTGAAGGGTGTCAACTGTCATGTTGTTAATTGATTCGTGCCCAATGGCAAAAATAAATGAATCCGAAGCCATTTACCTCAGCTGGCAACCTCGACAGCGTTTGTGCAAAAGTGTACTGACCTATTACACTATTTGAGTCCGGATGAATTATTTTCCGTTCTTGATACTGAATAACCAGTTGGATAATTATATTGTTGACATGAGATCAAATGATGAATTTTGTGATATAAAGAGATTAGATATTTTGGCTCAAAAATTGGTGGAAACATAGAGAGATCTCATTTATCCTATGGTATTTTGGCTCCTGAAATTAGCCTTGATATTGTCGGTTGCAAATGCAAATGTTGAGAGAGCCTTTTCCGCCATGAATATTTTGAAGAATCGTCTTCGCAACAAGATGGGAGATCAATTGCTAGCTGATTGTTTAATTACATATATTGAGAAAAACGCATTTGATTATTGACAATGAAGCTATCATGGAGCGATTTCAACGCATGAGTAATCGTAGATAACAATTATGAATGTTGTAATTATATATGTTAAATTTTTTTAAAATAATATTGCCCCGACTCCTAAATATTTCTTGCTCTGCCACTGTTCATAGGTGATGTATGAATAGAGACCAATTTCGGAACCGCTACCACTCAAAGGATTATAGATCTTATATACGCATCTAATCGCATAATTACAAGATCAATTACAATCTACAACAACAAAAAAAGTGCGGAATTGGAAAGAGCCGTTGGGAAGGTCAGCTACTCAATCGGGTATGAATAAGGAAGTGAATCATTTCGACTGAGGTGGTAATCGAGCGGGGAAGATTCGCACTCTGATTTAGCTGGAATCGGGGCACCATTTGGATTCCTATCTTGATGATTTGCCCTTCAATTGCAATATGTTGTTTCTGACTTCTGGGTTGTAGTTGGCCTCCGATTTGGATTAATTTTTTGAATTGAGCTCTTAATCGTCAACAGTTGGTGTCTAGACTATTAATTATTCTCAACTCTTTCCAAGTCATAAAATTTGTTTGTAGTCGAGCAAGTACCAAGGCACTTGTTAATTGGTGGAAACATGTTACTTGCTCTACTTGGGACACGAATTAGGCTTTGAAACTTCTCTAAATGATTTCCAAGAAGTAGATATTCTCGGCATGGATAAAAAGTAAAAATTCCAAGTGCATGTCTCATTTAAGAAGAGAATTTATCCATTAATTAGCATTTACATTTATACATGATTCCCACCACATCCTAATGAATAATTGGCATAAAATTTCGGAGTACATTAAAGTAATAGAGATCAGATAAAGCTCTTCAATACAAAGAAATTTGTAAATCTTAAACTAGGAAATATCTTCCTCAAAGAATGGTTTCCAAGTTCTTCTACGACAGGCTCTACGGGCCGAGGTCCCTTGGCGATGGCGATACTGTTGGTTTTACATGACTTAGCTCAGAGCATAGCTGCAGATTCACGTCACTCATATTTTCTGCGAAGAAAATACAGTGGATGATGCTCTAACTCATCTCACAGAGGACGGATGGTGGTCGAACCTCCCGTTTTCTCTAGTTGGGCTCAGGGTCGGAGGTATATGGTGCAATTGCCCCCACAAAAAAAAATTATAGGTATATATTTAATATAAAAAAAGAGTTTGCCCTTATTGATATTGACTAATTTGCCCCCACTATAATTTTTTTGTCAATTACATGAAGTACATAAATATTTTGCCCTCGTAGTATACATTTTCTAGATTCGTCCCTGGTTGGGCTGGTCGGCAGACACATGTCTGGACAGCCGTACCACAGGTTCGTCCCTTGACGATAGTTATGCAGATAGGTCCCAGACTTATTTTCTTTTCGCCGCCCTGACTACCAGGCTTGTTGGCTAGCATGGGTTTTGGCTAGTTCATGTTCCCTCGTCTGGCTACCAGGTTTGTTGATTAGCTGGCGAGGGATTTTCGGTCCTACCTGATTACCAGGATTGTTGGTCAGCAAGTGCGTTGTGGACTCCTGAATTGTTTGTGTCCACTTTTTTCTTTTATTTTGATGGCATTTCTTGGAAAAAAAAAAAGTTATTCCACAAACTCTCCTTTAAACCAGGTTCACTCTTCTAAATCAACCAACAACCTCGCAACTTCATCCTCATGCAGAAGAATATTACAGCCAACTCCATCTTTTCGGACCCGAATTTTGTTCCAAATTATTTATTGATGCTACTGTTATGAACATGTACAAAATATGAGTATTTAAGACAGATTATATTTACTTCCAATGTATAGAGTGAGGGTGCATTTATTACTAACTGGAATCAATATTCTTGGCCAGCTCATTCAACTTCTTGTTGGCTTTTCTCCCAAGCTGCATATCATATCAAACTAGTGCAATAAGATCTTTTCCTCTAAACATGTCAACCATAAACTCCACACATTAAATTGAGGCTCACCTGCTCGAGTTTGGAAGCGAGTTGTTTTCTCTCCAGACTCGTGTCCTCAACCTTATCGGTCGACTCACCGATCCACTCCAGCCTCTTCAGCAACCACATCGCTTCCTCCCTCCAAGGTTCATGAATTGATTCAAACCCCAGAAAGTAATATCATATTCCAAATTTGTTTTTAATCCGAGACCGAGACAAAAAAAAGTCGTCAACAACAAGACCTCGATGATCCACGTGAGTCGATTGTACTCTTGCTTGAGGCGGTCACGCTCAGCGAAGAGGTGCTTTAACCCCACAATGCGGCGTTTCTCTTCAATGATCAATTTGAGGCACTTGGGTTTAGCCTTAAAGCGCGTGTCCTGAATGATTGGTTTGAACCACTTGGACATGGTCTTGAGCCGCTTGGCCTCCTCGTCTTTGCGGGTTTTCTCCTCAATGACCGATTTGAGCCACTTGGCCTCAGCCTTTAGTCGCTTCGATTCGCGGAAGGTGCGGTAGATTCTGGCATGCACTTTATCGCAGAGCTTGACGTACATGCTCTCGATCTCTCTTTCTTTGTACTTCCACGTCAACTCCACGTCAACATCGAAAGGTTGCGCCATATTCAACAGCTGGCTGGCCAATATTAAAAAAAATTAGGGTTTCAGTAAGTAATCGAGTAATTAATTCTCTTAAGTCCCAGGATCATAAGCAAAGTAGAAGAAGAATTTAAAAAGGAGAAATAAGAAGCAGATTTGAAACAAACCTAAAGAAATCTCTTAAACCCGAGAAGAGACTACTACTAGGGTTTAAGGGAATTTCAACTCCTTTCCTTTTCGCGTTTAGGAAGTATTTATTGATTGGGTTTTGTACTTGTTTGAGAGTTCTATTGAGGATAAAATTTAAAAAAAAAAATTAAATTATTTTCCTATTCTGACGCAAGATAATAAATGGTACAAGAAAAAGCGTGTAATTTGTTGAGATAAATACAGAACAAGAATGGGAAAATATTTAAGACCTAATAAACGAAGGAAAATGCATTTTTAGTGGAAAAAAAAATTAATCGGACTGAAAAGTAGAAGTAATACTTATGATGACCTATCTTATTTGTTGCGAAAACATTCGCTTGATTAATAATTGTTGCAAACACGTGAATATGTCCCATTAAAATTATAGGATTACAAATATTCATAGAATAATCTCGTACCGTTTTTCAATAAACATTGGCTGGGTTCAAAATATTCGGAAGAAAATATGCAAAACATTCGTCGGGATTAAAATATGCAAAACAATAGCCTATATTGAACACCCGAAAAAATTGCAATAATGCAAATAAATAAAATGTACAATAATACTTATGATGACCAATTTCCATAGACGAGATACTATACAGATACTGCTTCCTCTCCTTTCCTTTCTCGCGTATAGGGTTTTATATCTTTTAGACATTTGATTGAGAGTTTTATATGGGTCTGTCCACTTACTTTTTGGGCAATAAAAAAGTCGCACTGCATTACTATCTCTTTATTTTTTTTGTAATAATAAATTTTATGTTATCAGTAATTATACTTTTTCATGTAATCATCAAGGCCAAATGTCTTTTGCAAATTACCAACTATATCTCCCATAACTTCACCGTTAAATCTTACCTACCTGTGAGGGCCCAAGGTTGTCGGAGATTAGTGATGGAGACAAGACTAAAAAATAGCAATTAAGTGCCTGATCGAGAGGATAGCAAAATAATATTCACTATTTGCCGTGATTAGTGTTAGTTGTTGTAATCTCATTAGTCGTGATTGACGTGCGGAATTTTGTCATTGTTATCGAAAAAGAAATAGAGTAGGTGATTATCTCTCCAATTTGGTGCTTGAGTTTCCGTTGGGTTAGCATGTCCTTGGTCAATCTCCTGATGAATGTATTGCTCTGTTGAAGCCAATTTTTGCTGACTAGCTTTATCGAGAGCAGAAGCGTCTCGAGAATCCATACATCCTTTATCAGTGTATGGACAACTATCTCTCGAGCACAGGGTTAGATTCGACCTCAATAGAAAAAAAAATAGAACACTTAATAACGTATCTTCACAGACCAAGAACTACGAGATTGCCCTTTTTATTCTGGGATGACGGAGGGATCGTACCATTCGAGCAAGGATAGTGTAGAGGTGGGTCTGCCCGTAAACTTTGGAGGTTGAATTTCACCCAAAAAAATAATAATCTTACCGATGTCTTGAAAGGTTTTATAACAACTTCTTCACCATTTAATTGATGTGCCATGAGGTCGAGTAACTTGGGATCACCGATATGGAATTAAATAGTTGTTGTGATATGACTGTCAACTTATTTCTAATTTAATTTCACATTTTAATTGGAATGACTTATTGATTTATTTCCGATGATCGAGTAAATTGAATATTTTGATATAGAAAAGAAATCAGCAATTATTTTATCGGGATAATTGTCGAGTACTTATTTTGGAGGAAATCAACCACTACTATTCCGTGCTTATTAAATTTAGAATAATACATGGTTGCAACACCATCCTCATGAATAGGACCATACCAAATATTATCTCTACAGTATCGCTCGTAGTCCAATTTGCATTAAATTTCGGAGTGTAATAAATATTCAAACCAACCCAAGAGGTAGATGTAATAAAGAAATATGTGGAATCCAAACCAGGTTTTATATATGTGTATATATATATAGCATGGTTCCAAAGTTCTTCCCCTAAACTCTCATTATTTAGGTCCACTCTTCTGAAGCAACCTCACAACGTCATCCTCCTTTTGAAGATTACAACTTCCATCTATTCGGTCCGTGGCTTGTGTTCCAAGTTATTTGGCGCTGCTGCTGCGGCTAATGCCATGAAAATGCAAAATTTACGATGAGTTTCGAGACACCCACTCTACGAGGGTGGCGATTCCGAATCCCGTTGCGCATTTCTTCTTATCATCCCACACGGGACCGGCGATGTCAATGTGCATCCATTGCACCTTCTCGTCCACAAACTGCACACAGATGAAATATCAGCATCAAGCAAACGAAATTGCAGATGAAGATTTTGAGAAGCTGACTGCTCATACCATCCGATCTTCAAACTTGCGACTTATTACCTGTTTCAGAAACAAAGCTGCCGTGATAGCACCACCTTCACGACAACCAGTATTGACCATGTCAGCTACTCCCGATTTCATGAAGTCCCAATAACTCTCCTCCATAGGCATCCTCCAAAATTTCTCTCCACTAGCCCCCGATGCCGCGAATACGTCCTTTGCCAACTCGTCACTGGGTGTAAAGACACCTGCAAAGGTTTTTTTTAATGTTCAGAATGATCCAGAGGAACAAACATTCATCGAGTCGAGCACACTAAGACGTGCCAACTCCAATTGAATAACCCAACGTACAATCTCCTTATTGTTATATTAGTTCACTGGGGGCTACATGTGCAAAATGTTAACCTGGAGATAGAAACTAAAAACATACAATCCCCTGCACATGCCTAAATGGTATGCATGCATACACATGGGCCAGAGACTCACAACTTGCTTCTAAAGCTTATTTTATCCGTCCTCCAACCTATCAAGTTAATATGAAAGGTAAACTACATGAAAGTACAATCTCGTAAAAGTGTGAACTTCCATGTAAAGAGATAAAGGCCAACCTGCAATTGAGGGTCCAAGGGCAATTCTGCAGGCACCCGTCAACGTTGCAAGATCGATAATCTATGTCGTCATCGAACGTGTTAGTGCAATAAAGCAAGCAGCTCAATGAAATAAGTTCAGTCATATAGCCGTTAATAACAGTTCGCGGTTTGATATTACCTTGTCCACCCCTTGGTTACAAGCATAGACCAAAGCATCGGCGAGTGTAAGTCTCCCTTCAGCATCAGTGTTATTGACCTGTAATCACAAAATTATAACATAAGTGCACTTGTATTTCATCCTCTACACAGTGAAGGATGCGACTAGCTGAATTGTTTGCCAAAATTTAGGACAGATACCAGAGTAACAAATATACAAACCCGTATTTTCATCATTTACGTGCAATGAATTTGAGAACTGAAAATTACAATGACCACAACAACAATCTACAGGCTGTCAGAGAAGAACAAAGCAAAGACCAAGAATGATTAAATAAAACCTAGCAAACACGGTGACCACAATGGTATGATCCAAATTTGATATGGTATCAAGAACATTCTGCACGAACAGATGCAATCCATATCGGTTGCACAGTCTAATAAAACTAGATATTTGTCTATTTTCATAAAGATTCATAAAATCGATCAATCACATAGGGTAGATAATGTAATTAAAACCAGAATTTCAATTCTGGTTCAATTTGTTATAGAAAACTAGACATTCCTACATACAGATATGTTCAGTAATCTATAAGTACTATAGACAAGGATCAAGTCAAGTAACCTATATAAAGGTTCAATCCATCGCACTAAATTCACAAAATTCGATTATCTTACTTTCTAGTTGTGATGCTATGGTTCTCAAGAATAATTACTCAAATTTCAGAAATCAGAGCACTATTTTTTAATGAATTACCTCAATTGTTTTTCCATTTGAAGCAGTAACAATGTCTCCTGGCCTCATGCCAGTTCCACTGATCATATTCTCACAAGCTGCAACTATGAAATGAACCTGCAAGCAATAGGTTCCACGAGGTTGAAGAAAAAGTTCGGTTCAAGAATAAGCAGTGGCTATGAGACCCAAAGAAACAGCATCCCTGGAATTTAGGAAGAGTATCCTAGCTACCAATATTAGCAGTATCAACAATGAACTTACTTCTACTCCGGGAGGTTTAATCTGACCAATGGCTTTTGCTGCACCAATAACTGCTGCAGAACCTCCCATATCAAATTTCATTAGCTCGATCAAACATCCAGGACCTGTCTTGATGTTGTAGCCACCACTGGGAACACACGTAAGATGCAGTGTTAATGAGCCCCAATGCAATGCCAGAAGCCATCAACAGAAACTCTTAAGATCACATAAGCATGTGAAACCACAGGCGGATGCAAAGGAGGACATGCAAAATAAGAGAAAAGAAAGAAACGGTAGAAATGCTTGGGTTGACAAAACTCAGTTCAAGAACCAGGTCCGAGACAACAAAACTGAAAAACTGTGCAAATCTTACCGAGAAGGGCAGAATGTTGGGTTCTTAATGGAAGTAAACTTCAACAAAGAGAATCACCTGTCAAAAGTCAGCCCTTTGCCAACCAGTGCCAGCTTAGTTTTGACTGGTCCAGTAAGAGGCTTATAACATAAATGGATGAAATGAGGAGGATTTGCAGAGGCTGCCGCAACACCGAGGTATGAGCCCATTTTCAATTCTTCACATTGCTTTGCATCCAAGATGGTTGCTGAGAAAACGTCGCTGTATGTAGAAGCAATCTTTTTGGCTTCTTCGGCTAAGACAGCTGAAAAAACAACCAGTTCAAATAATTACAACAGAAGTAGCAAGTGGACAAATGACAGAGATCATCTATCTATCATTCTGCGATCCCCGTGAAAGACAATAAAATCCATATTGAGTTAACGGGGTGATGAAACGAACCAGGAGTGACAACATTTGCCGGGGAATTCACCAGCTCTCTTCCAAGAATTATTGCTGAAGAGACATCTTCAGCGTGCTTAAGCTTCTTTACCACTTCCGGTCCAGTGCCAAGTCCAAGAATATCCAAGGATTTAAGGACTGGCTTCTTAGACTCTGACCTGAACCTGTTATCTTCATGAATTCCTAGAATGGTCCCTGAAAATAAAACATATATGCTATTGATCTGAAAGACTTTAGACAAATAAACATTAAAACAAATACAACAATGCTTCAGATGATTACCAGATGCAATTGCAGAAGCAGTAGTTGGCTTGACTTCATTTGAAATGCTCTCTGTTGATGCGAGTACAACACCGACATTACTGGCATGCACACTCTTTGCAGCAGCAGCGACCGCTTCACCAAGGCTACGGTAAGAAGAAGGGGAAGAGGCTGATTGTCCAAGCCCAATCAAGCCAACCCTCTTAGAGCCAAGGCCAGGAAGCCTAAGAACTAGCAACTGGCCTGATTTTCCAGTGAAATCCTCCTCGGCGGATGCTTCACTTAACAGACCACCCAATTTGGTGTCAAGCTGCTTTAGAAGTGTATTTTCAAACTTGGCGGTCTCATTTTTGGTCATATCCTTCTCAGTGACACCCACTGCAAGTATGTCTCCTTTCCATTCCAACACATCAACCTCTTCCGCCGCGAAAGCAATCTATCAAGAATTGCCGCAAACATTAAAACAAGCAGATTCAGCCAAATCAGAAGAACATTAAAAGTCAACCCATGATTGATCAACAACGATCACAATCCATTACAAGATAAAGAGTGCCCCCATAGCTAAAGCAACAAACTTTAAATACAAAAACAAAAACCAACATAAAAAATTCCAAACTTTAGATTGTATAATCAAAGCAACAAACTTTGAACATTTAAAAACAGCAACCCATGAAAAGAATTGAACTTTGGATCATAAAGAGGGTAAAGAGACCTTAGGGATATCCAAATTGGCGGGCTGAGTGAAGCCAAGAGTGTCACGAGCTGTAGAGTGAGCCATGAGCCTCCTTCCTCTGAAGGGCAAACCAGTAAAAGAGAGCGTGACGCCTACGCAACTTCTAAACTACAGGAGGGAGAGAGATCATAGAGTGAGGAAAGGGAATTGGCGAGAGAGAAGACTAGAGTGGTTGTCATTTTATAGTGTGGGAGGCGTCCACCGTACTTAAAGTGAGGCAGCACCCAAGAGTTAGGACAGGACACTATTTGGTGCTTCGGGACAATTATCCTATGTACGGAATGGGTGCGTGTGGCGATGTGACATGGACTTACTTGGAGTGTGTCTCTCTCTAGAATCTAGATGCCATGGTGTAGAGATGGGTCCCGCGTGGGAAGGTTGTTGTCGTTTTGAAGAATCCAGTTTTATTCCCGAAAATTTTATTTTTGTGTCACATAATTTGAGATTTTTTTAATTTAGGGAGTGTGTAGTTTAAAACGGGACAAGACTAGATCATGTAAGAATGATCATGTACTTTATTTTTCAGTAGTAAAACAAATAAAATAATGAGATGCGCAAGAGAACAAAATGGAGAGAACATAAGATAGATGTCATTAATTATTTATCCATGAAATTTTTTTCAAGTTAACGTTTTTTTAAAGAATTGGCATAATAAATTTAAATACATCAAACTAATCGAATATAAAAAATTATTTAATTATAATACGACAAACTATTCGAACATACACAACAAACTTTTTTTATCATAATATTAAAATCATTTGAATATACAGTTTAAATCATTTAATCATAATAAAAAAATTATCATAATATATATTAATCATTTCATTTAATCATAATTAACACAAGTGGAGAAAGTGGATGACCGAATCATTTGAACATAGGTTAACAAACCATTTGTACATACATGCATAAATTATTTGAACATACATGGCCAAACTATTTGAACATAAACATACATGACCAAACTATTTGAACATACATGCATAAATTATTTGAACATACATAAGCAAACTATTTAAACATACATGGTCTAACAATTTGAACATACATGCATAAACTATTTGAACGTCTTGCGTGAGAGATCAATGGCCTCTTAGTGTTTCATAACCAAGATCTCGAATTATAAACTTTATTGGCAGGTGACAAACAAGGAGCGCTCGAGTACCTCAAGTTGGTCTTTAGGGCACTATGCCTCTGCTGGGACCGTCAAACTCAAGATCTACATGTGGATTGGATTCTATTCCGGGGGAGATCTTTGATTCCCGTACTATGCGAAGTCGTCAACGACAACATCGACGGGCGTTACCCTTCATCACATTACCCGGTATTTGCAGAATTCATGCTTCCTCGATCTGTGAGACCTGTCGAACCACCACCTACTCTTCCTCCTCCTCAAGTAGAAAGCTAGACTCTTCTATCTGAAGCTCCTGTGTTTCTGCACTCGTTTCTTTTCTCTTTAACTGTTTGCATGTTTTGTCGATTCACACTGCATTCTTTATTTGTTTACCTTTTTTTTATTTCTCGCGATCTTGTATCATGTTACATCGTTTTTTTTTTCCTGGATCGCGGTGATTTTATTGACTTGTTGCTGCTCTTATCCTTGGATTTCGTAGGACACCGAGTTTTATAAATTTTTTTTGGTAAATTTTGATTTAGGCAATTAAACATAAATTTGGGAAATTTATAATTATAATTGTATCATTATATGAATACTCAATTTAATAGTCCAGAAAATATTTCCGAGTACCTTTCTAATGAACATACATGCATAAAACATTTGAACATACATGACCTAACCATTTGAACATACATGCATAAACTATTTGAACGTCTTGCGTCAGAGATCAATGGCCTCTTAGTGTTTCATAACCAAGATCTCGAATTACAAACTTTATTGGCAGGTGACAAACAAGGAGCGCTGGAGTACCTCAAGTTGGTCTTTAGGGCACTATGCCTCTGCTGGGACCG